>JACJUY010005543.1:0-50216 GCA_014220935.1 Platorchestia sp. MABIK | reverse complement strand
CACTAGTAATGTATTGATGAAACCGTACAACAGCTTATAATGAAAGTCCGCTAACGTTTATCATGCTCATGTATACAAATAAACAGAAGCGGAAAAAATGTACCGGAATTTAACTGTTATAAAGTCTCACAGCGACGCAATATAATTATTATTTTAGATTAATGGATACATTTTTCGAAAACAATTTGTGTGTAGATTGACAAAAAAAATAATACAGTTAAATAAAAGATAGGTTTGTATGTGTGGGAAGTTTATGCAAAGTATTTTTATCCATCTTAACATAGAGAAAGATCACACTCAGTCTCCCTGCCTTCCATAAAGCAGAAGTAAACTTCTCACTCTACAGAATAATGTGACCAAGCTCATTGCTTAATAAACCAGACATTGAGAGCCACCGTTCCCATCTTGGGTGTGGGCAGCCATTTTAACAATTTATTGCTCAGCGTAACATGCAGAATACTTTCTTTAGATGGTGTTTGGAATTTAAAAACGAGGAACGTTGCTAGTAGGTTAAGCATTATTTGATATTACACATCGTCTAATCCATATAACGTTTCGGAGTCCTGCTCCATCCTCAGTAAGTACAGTCTGAAAAAACGTAAAAAGATATAAGTTCGTCAGACATGTTAAAAAAGAAAATTGATAGAAAAAACTCATGTAAAAACTCCCATCGGAGAAGGATTATTCATACTGTTTAAAACGGCTTTTTCTTTGGATATGTACAATGATTCCAAAGGTCTAAATCATTTGATGGTGTTGTTTTACCGCCATAATTACCTGAGAACTCTTTTCGTTTCACACGTTCTCAGCCGATGACGAGTCATCTAGTTATCTCGATTCTATTGAAACTTTGACAATTCGAGTACCTTTTCAAACTAATTTGAGATGAGCAAACGGATGAGTATGAGCAATGACTGAATAATAATAGACACCAAAAAAACGGTTAAACTTTCTGATGTGAAAATGAGATAAATTCCTTTTGGCATCAATATACAAAGCGTCTCAATTTGCCCGTGGGAGCGAAGCGCTCTGAAACTGAGTAGCAGTTCAACTAAACACAAATATATGTCTACTATGAGAAACTGAAAACAAATATGTGTCTACTGTAAGAAACTGAAAACAAATGTATGTCTACTATAAAAAACTGAAAACAAATATGTGTTTACTATAAGAAACTGAAAACAAATATATGTCTACTATAAGAAACTGAAAACAAATATGTGTCTACTATAAGAAACTGAAAACAAATGTATGTCTACTATAAAAAACTGAAAACAAATATGTGTCTACTATAAGAAACTGAAAACAAATGTAGGTCTACTATTAGAAACTGAAAACAAATATATGTCTACTATACTAACTGAAAACAAATGTAGGTCTACTATTAGAAACTGAAAACAAATATATGTCAACTATAAGAAACTGAAGACAAATTGAAGTCTATCATAAGGAGCTAATGACAAATGCATTTCCACAATAAGAAGCTGAAGACAATTGGATGTCTGCTGCGTGAAACTGATAAATGCATAACTACTATAAGAAGCTGAAGATAAGTGTGAGTCTACTATAAAAAGCTGACGTCAAATGCTTGTCTTCTATGAAAAGCTGACGTCAAATGAATGTCTACAATAAGAAGCATCTAAACATGCATGGGGAAGTCGTTGTTTTTATCATCAAATTGAGTGAACATTTTCATCACACATCAATATGAAGTTCGATACGTTGCAGTTTGTAAGAATGACTTCTTCGACAATTTGCTGTAATCAGTTTTTACTTCAATGTTAAACATTGAAAATGAATTTGGAGTCCACTCGGTGATCTCTGAAACGAAAATGAACTTTAATTTAATCTTTTCCATCAGGTCTCGTTTGACAAAACTAATTCTTTCTGTTTTTCCTGCTAGAGTCAAGCTCTGTGAAATCAATTATCGTTCAAACTCATCCATTAATGTTTCTTACAGTTACTTACCTACACTGGATCTCCCTGTAGAGTAATTTAATATTAATTCCACCTCTTTTAGGATCTTCCGTTCCTCATTTCTTCACTTTTTCACTAAAGAAATGGGATTACCCCAATAATTTCTTCTTACGTAGTTATCACATATTTAGTTTCATAGCTCTGATTCTTTGCGAAGGTATGAGAAACCTGCTGCCGAATCAGTCTAAAAGTTGGAGAAATAAAACTGCCCTCAATTATACTTGCAGTTGATCCAAAAAAAAGCTTGTAATGATTAGTTCGTGAAAAAAAAACAAATCAATTTAGCAGAAAAATTGAATTTTTGCTTTTCTAATTTGTTCAAAAAAACAATTGAAATACCCGATTACCGTATACAAAGGCGCCTTTGTCGAAGACCTTCCGGTGGTCGTGCACAAGTCTTCTAAAAATGCCAAAAGTTAACACACGATGGAATTCAGACGAAAACTTTACACTTTAAGAAGTAATTAATTAATTTAAATTTTATTTCGATGCATTTTCAAGGAGGAAGCTAATTGAAATATGTTCAACAGATTTCAAATCACCGTAAAAATTAACGCTAACCGGTTGACCTACCGTAAGATGAAAACTGTTCCCCAGGTTAACGAATACCGTCGCTACACACCACAACCTCTCCAGTGCCGCCCGCCTGCAGTGAGCACAGTGCACTCTGTCTTGTCTTTATATGGGAAGCTACGAATCAATCAACAGGTGCCTCTACATCTTGCCCTCGTTTGTGTACGAGGGCACAGCCTTCACAGCTGCCAAGTGGGTTATGTTCCAAGCAACCATCGACGCATTGATTGCTGATTTCTAGAAGCCCTCGATCGCTCGGCGCTCTGGAGTCAGAGAGACGTTTGTGTGTTCCAAGTATTTCTGAACAGCAGTAAGCCGACCTAAATTTGTTGTTCATACTCACAATGCAGGAGTTTAGCAACAAGTCTCTTAACCAATATCAAATGACTTGGTTCGTGGTATCCTGCGTGTACGGAACGACGAGCATTATGGCAGTTTTTCCAAACGTTTCTTTCAAAAGTTCTTTCCTGGGTTCACATGAGGCTAATACCTAGAACGCCTCTAGTGTTATACATGCAATTCCAAGGAGAAATGCTTCTCAATTAAAATACTTTAGAGAACAGCTTATAACATGCTTAATTAAGTTAGCACTTAAGAAGCTATACCTAGAAGGCTACCAGCAATTCTACGGAGAAATGTTTCTCAACTAAAATACTTAAAAGAGAAGTGTAAAACAGGTTCAGGTAACTTAGGAATTAAATTTTTCTCAGCACTATGAAGCAAATATTTACGAGAATAAATTCCCTACGTCAGGAAACTCCGAGTCAGAAAACAGGAAGACATCCAGTGTCCACCTTCTTTTGAGTTGCTAAACTCTTCAAATGATCGCCTGAAGTCCTGAACCTCCGTCATCGAAACTCATCTGGAAATTCGATTCGCGGAAGCAGCTACTAGAATTAGAAGTAGGTTTATCAGATTAACCTGTTTGCAGCCAAAGTTTAGGCTATTTTCAATCAAATTTCACCATAAAGACCAATCAGGATCAGGCAACTACCAACATGATGGTGAGTGACCTTTATAATTAAATTCTATGGAAAAAATTAAAATCTGTGGATTTGGGTAGGAGAAAAACAATCTGGTAACCCTGACGAGAAGCGCCTTGAGTAATAAGTCCTTCAACCTCACCTCATTTCCTCTTAAATTTGACTACGGACATGACAGTTTTTCCAAGAATTAAAATGGTCGGAAAGGAAGCATTCGACAGCAATCGATTCTTGGAAAAGAATTTCGATGAGTTACGACATATATTACATTTAGAAACATTATCTTAGCATTTAAAATAAGTAAGACTTTTACTTTTGCTTTCAATTTAGATTTTTACCGGCATCAAAATACCTGCTTCAAAAATAAAAGTACGCGTTAGTACAGCTATTTTCATACCTCTGTTGACTTCGAAATCATTTTAAAGACAAATTTAGCGTCTGAAAATTCTTTCATTTTTAATTTTTAATTATGATCTCTTTGTTAGACGACTAATGCCAACTTACAGCATAGGCTTACGGTAACTGAATCAAGTCTTATGACAATCTCTTACCCAGGAGGGTAATTTAGTTTCACAGGACACTATCCTATTCTATTCTATTCTACACACTATTCTAGTAAATTCTATTTGCAAGATACTTTCTAATGATGCAAAAAACAAAAAAGTTTGCTCACTGAAGTTTATTTGATGTTTAATGATTGCACTGAAACAGCACCATGTTGCATTCGTACCTCATGAGAGTGTTGATGTACTACCACGTTGTATCGTTTGCTAGAACGGTGCTGACAACATGTTGTTGATAGACTTTATGGACTCATATTTGGACTCCATGCACTTGGTGGGCACTTCATGATGGCACATAGGCCTTTACACATGATGTAAGAGGTTTATTGACGCGAGGGACAGGGATCATAATTTTAAATGAATGAAATGTAACTTAATCTGCACCTCTTGAGAGAATTTCTTTTGCAGAAAAGACGTTCTTTGATGAGACAGTTCAACCGTCAATGAATATTTCATTTTCCCAAAGTAAATCATTCGTTTAAGTATTGTGATAACATGAAAACCATAATATATGGAAAATATTTAGGAAAATTTGGATTTTTATAACAGATTCATGGTTTGCTCTTTGAACATTCTAAACTTTCAATATTCTCATTTCAGATATAGATTTTGATGAATTACTCTAACAGTTCAGACTATATTTTCATCGTTTGGTTGTATAATAACGTTAACAAGACACTGGAGAAAAATTCAAACTTGATTAGGGACCAAATTTTCAAACAGCTTCCGTCTTCGCAGCGGTGCTGAAAACCAACATCGGCATCTAAGGATGCTTTTTCTAATTCAAGCCTGATACATCTCACCTTGTACATTGGTTTTTCAAATGCCTTATAATTAAGTGGACGCCATGACGCTTCCCCCGGTCAAGTCCGGTACCCATTTCAGACACCTGGGTAGAGTGGGGTTTGTGCTTCGAATTTTTCTCTTATACCCAACGGAGAAAATCGCCACCCAGCGCCAAGACTCGAACCCTAGATGCCTTCACGGAAGGGCAGGTCCTTAAACCACACGGATATGACGAAAGCATCGAAAGGTCTTCAGTCAGCATGACTATACGCATCGTGCTGTCTTGCGCTCAAAACATAGGATTTTAGCCATAAAAATAGTGCGTAGCGTGGTGGTCAAGTCAACAGAAAAACTTCACAACTTTTGCTGCAGGCGGTACCGCGACAACGATGTCAATTATTCCAAATTTTGGCCCCTGGGCGCTGCCTGTGCGCGACATCGGGCCTCATTACTGTAGCACACAAAAAATGTCCTCTGAGGAACGGCTCGATCGACCGCGGAGAGAAAGATGGCTGACCTAGAAGACCATTTCCTTCCTGATTGTCTTTCTTCAATTCAAACGCTGGCTATGACTCCCATATCATGTTAAATTGCGTGTTGAATGACTTATATTCACTAGAATTACCGAAGTGTGAGAATTGTTTTAATGGAGATCAAAACTGCCCAATTAATTAGAAAGCGTATATCTTGCCCTATGTGAAACGATGCATCCATTATACTATGTTTGCGTGGTAAATAAATTTTGTACTAAAATGGTCTTAATGTGTATTGAATATGCACATTACAGCATTTACAGTACACTAGGCTGTGTATTTTATGTTTCATGTCCCATGCATATATTGTCATTTCAGTGCACAGCTCAAGTTCCTTAACTTTCAGGAAACGCCTGATACAGTTTTTCACGAAATGTCCATGGCCAAAGTAGAAGTTCATGGTATACGAGGATATCTAAACTGACTCACCGGTCGGGCACAAAGAGCAACGATGTATGAGTAATTTTTAAGGAACGACACAAGTAACATCGGGATGAATTTTTGGCTCGCTTTTTCTTATTTCCTCCGTCAACGACGTTGACCTCGCATTCTTCAAACATTCGATCTGTCATCAGGACACACAAGTCTGTTGTGAGGCGATCATCGAGAGCTGCAGTTTCGAGGTATTGTTTGAACAGACCTTCACCAACTTCTCTTATGGACTGAAACTTGGTAAGTGAGCGTCAATGGCGAAAAATTCTTAGTAATGCACATAAGGAGCAATGGCCAACATTTTGTACGTATATTGAACAATACATGTATCGAACCAAGAACTACAAAGAGACCTTGGTTTTACAACCCCAAAAGATCTCAAGGTTGAAAAACTGCACCAAATTCCAGCTGGCCTGATAAGAAAACGCAAAAATGTCAAGAATCAGAACAGAATCCTCATTTTACAGTCACAAATTTGACTGTGAATTCAAGTATACAAGATATTTCAGAGCACGAGGTACAACATTGCACGCCGAGTACAAAGTGGCCAAATAAGCACTTTTTCTTTTGTGATATTTTCCGAAAAAAAATTGAGTTTTTGAGATATTAGCTGTTTATTTTTCCATTTTTTACTTGTTGGGCAATTTTGTACCTCTTGTTCTGAAACATCCTGTATATTACTACCTCGCTGTATACGTGTGCAGAACAACTCTGCTTCCAAACCCAACGATGAGACAAAAATGAAATGAACTACATTCAACTAAAGCAACGAAAAGGATTCCAGAACCTGCTAGGCTGCAACAACAAGAGTCATCTTCATTAGTCTAACCCTCTTTTCCATTTAACATAGAAATAAACTTAATCCAGTAAATGCGACAAACAAATACAAGGGTATTTTCAAATATGAGGTTCTAAAAGAATCTTTAACGACTCCTAAAAAACGAATGAATTTTAAAAAACAAAGCAGTTATGCAATTCTGAGTAATACTAGTTTTATTTTGATAACTTTTTGAGCACATTATTCTTCATGGGCTGTCCCCCCAGAGCAGCCAAGAATCGGTGCGACTACGCAAGCTGTTCATGGCGGCGATGGCGAGATCTGGTCCAACTCGGAGCATTTCTACCTCGATAGATGCCTTAAGTTTGTGTATATTTGTAGAATTTTCACGATAGACTCTTTCTTTTAGGTATTTCCAAAGGAAAACACTAACTTTAGGCATCCATCGCGGTATAAATCCAGTGAGTTGGACCAGATCTCACTGGCTCCGTTATGAACAGCCTGCGTAATAGCGCAGAGTTGCCAGCGCATATGTATAATATTACGCTCAAAATAGAATAACAATATAATAGTACTTCTCAGGATTTTTTCAGTGCTATGTTTTTTAAAATCCATCCGATATTATGGGAGTTCTTGAAGATTATTTTATGACCAATGTTTAAAAATCACCCTGTACATTAGTGGCTTTGAGATGTTAGCTGAGAAGGGTTTTTCGACTCTAAGATTACCGTCCGTATCAGACATTAGAAATAACTTTCACCCGTTAAAAAAGTTAAATTGTTTTCAAATACCCAAGTCTCCAAAATCCTTTCTAATAAAGTTTGAGAGAATTTGAAATCAGCTACGGAAAACACATCTACTGGCGTAGCAAATGCATTCAAAAATCGTCTTGACCATCGCTGGACCGAAAATTCCTCTATATCCTTACGTACTAAAGCGAGGGGCGACCAAAATCCAGCGAAATATAGAGATGAAAACGCTCATTGACGTAATTTATCGGAAACATCAAAATCTGTCTTTATTCATTAACAATGTTTGTAATAAAATTAAAAAACTCAAAGATCTTGTCATAAAACCGAAACATTTCGTCATAAAACTATTATCATAAAACACAGTGTGTCAAAATTTCTCCAAGTGTTCAAACGAAATTAGAATCAGTAAACGAATGGGAAAAAGAACATGTAACGGTTCATTAATAACTGACTTCATAAGACAATACATCACTGGCAAATCATTTGACCACATATTCTTGAGACCGCTGCTTTCTTCAGTTAAAATGAAATCACTACAAAGTACTTGTTCATTAAAATTTATGTACATGTAAGAGGGGCAGTTATTCTCTCTGCTCAACTGTTCTTAAGATACTATGCATGATTAGTGTCAGATTGCGTGAGACTCAGGTAGCCAGCAGAATAGGTCACAATTAAGGCTCGTTCTTGTAGCTATATTTCATTACATGATTTCCTGTACGGGAATTGCTCGCAAGAGCTAGCATATAATACTCCGAAGCCAATGTTTGTACCGATCAAGAGGATAGCAGCTAATGAACAAATACATAGATTAGAGAGATGGTGGACGCTTTATTTCACGATAATTGAATTAGAGTTAATTGAATTAGTTAAAAATAAATTAGATTAGATGCATCGCAAGTAAAACTCGCAGCTGAGCAGCAGACATTTTTAACAAAGCTCAATTTAATAAAAATATAACTTGCCATCACAATCACACTGACAGCTGCGTGCATGTTGATGCGCAGCTCATGAAATGTAAGCAAGAGCCACCCTATTAGCATACAATTGATGAACATAAGCTAAATGTTTACATGACACTGAAATCCATAGGATACAAAAAAGGATCACGAGTTCCGTATCAGAGTAGGAGGCTGAAGAGGAAGAACTTAGAGCACTAGAATGAAGGGCACAGATACGACAAAACGTAAGTTTTAGGATCCGCTAGTTATTGCTTTGAAATATGCTAATAAAGGTTTTTTTCGTCGCCCAATATGTTTTACCGTTGGAAAACAGATCAGTAAATTCTCTGAGAATTATTTTACAAAACAGTTTCTGAGGGTAGAATAAAAACTGAAGGCCATCGATGGTTATCCCTGCGAACAATCAGCTGAGGATGTTAACTTTGTAGGCTGACTTCAGTGCTGTTGGACGCGAGGAAACAACGTTTGCTCACGTTGTCATCCGAGTAAGGATGCTAAATTACAACAAACACTGTACAGTTCATTCGTGTGTTGAATAGTATTTACAGAATTTGCACATAAGCTTTCAGTGCTGTAGTGAAGGGCAAAATATCCAAGAGAATATTTTTTCATTGTTTCTCCCAATAATATAATTAATCCCTGACACGGCCATTGTCGACCTCCTATGGTTTGTTCATCAATTTAGTTCATATATCCCAAGAAATATTTAAAATGCAGTTTGTTTGGCATTTCATGTGTCAACTTTTTTAAAAAAAGGGTTCGCTTTCTTTTCTTCCTTCTTTCTTTCTCTTACATTCAACGTTCCATCGAAAAAATGGTAGCTCAATCGTGATGACTTACATACGTGATTCTGTTTTCTGACACTCTTGAAGATCTTGTGTAATGTTAATGCCTTCCATATCTTCAGGCCTGCTCCTATATATGGCAACATGGTGCCCTAAAATGTCAGACGTTCTGAACAGGATCCAACGGCAGTAAGTTCCGTAATTATACGTTTCTCCGTATAATTTGTATCTATGCTTTTGTGATATTGAGAGGAATGAAAAATTATATATATGGTGAGTGAAGATAATGAATGAGTAAATTAATTGTGCAATTTTATAATATTTTATTCTAAGGCGCTTAGATTCGCATTTATTGATTTATTCTCGATTAAGTAAGGGAATCGAAATCTTCCTGTAAAGCTGGGTGGCGTTTTAAAGAAAAAATTATGGATAATGCCATTCGCAGTGTCTTAACGTCCAATTTTATGGGATTTTCCGACTGTTGAACTGGACCAGACTTTTGCTGCAACTGACGTTTTTTTAAATTTCTTGTTATATGGGATCAATTTAAAACTTAGAAATTGTGTGAAGGGGCTTTACTTTATATAACTTTAAAATAACTCCAGCATTGATGCTTCTAAGCTTGAGAATAAAAAGCATGACAAATATCGCTCCACGTAAAGTCATCTTTATTACAAATGATCAAATAAAACTGAACGTTTCGGACTAACAGTCCATCTTCAGCAAAATCTCTTTAAAACGAAACCAAATGAGAAAGAATTAATTCACTAATGAAGTATTTATAAAAAGTTTAAACTTTGAAAAAACACGAACAACGGTAAAAAATCAAAGGTAAAGGAAAAACTGAGTAACTGAACCATGTGTTGGCAACATGAAGCGGAAAAGCCCTTAGGGTGTCATTCAGAGTAGATTTTATTTTGTAAATATGCAAAGATTCGAGAATGCGCACATCTGTTCTGTAAGAGGTACCGGCCAAAATTTTAAAATCGTTCAGGGAGACCGCAACATTGCACTCTTCTGCATGAGATCTAACAGAGGACAGTGGGGGAGACCCAAGAGGAAGACCATGCAGTTCTGCAACTTCGCCCAGCGTGCTCGGAGACTCTAGTCATCAGGGTACGGCAGGTAGGACCAACGTACCGCGATTTACAACGTGAACAACTGTATTGGTACACCAGAGACGAACACAGTGAGGGAGGCAGTTTGTCTTTGAAACAGAATAAAGTACCAATTGTAAAATTATTCACTAGAATCATTTGAATTTTTAGTGACAGGAAAACTTGTTACTCTGGGCTTTGAACATTTGCTCTTTCAATGAGATCCGGCTTTGAACGGAAGTGAGATTGACGAAAGAAGTACAATGGTTACAATTATGTATATTATTATATTGGATCGCTAGTTTGAGACTCCGTCTTCACATGAAGTACGATACGAAGAAAAAAGATAATATGACACAAAGTTTTTGAAACGGGCAATCGATGCATACACAAGGTTATGCATTGTTATGTACCCACGCAGGATACTCCGCACATTGAAACAGCCAGTTGGGAATGAAGAGGAAGAATGAAGAAAGAAGCGATGGCAAAAAGTATGAGCTTTAAAAATGCAAAGTGGTTACAAAAGACAAAGCATCGATGTTCTATCGATAGCTGAGGTGACCTAACAGTTTCCCTCTGGGGGCACCAGTCCCCATAGCGCTCTGTAGACAATCCTAACTAACGAAATTTATTGCCTATCCTATGCCCCTTGATAAGGATGGCGGTACAAAATTCGATTAGATTATCAATTGGTTTAGGGCACAGTGGTTCTTAACCTTTTTATGGCATAGACCCAAAATCTGCTCAAAATAACTGTCGCGACCCAAGCCTCCATAACAATAAAGAGCATTTCTATAAAGGGTTTTTATATTTATATTACACAAACCCTTAGCGACCCAATGAAATTTCATGGCTTGGCGACCCAACTTTTGGGTCGCAACTCAGGGGGTGAGAACCAATTCACAAGCATTCTCCCAGAAAGGCCTAAATTAGGCCTTTCTGAGAGACTGCTTTTGAATTGGTTTAGGAATGGTTTAATGAGCGGTGAGGTACTGACAGACTGCACATCAGGCCGACAATTCAGAGTATAGAATACGAAGTGCTGTACTCAAGTGAAGTAAATTTAAGTGAGGGAAAGAGAATCATAATAAATACAGCGTGAGCAGAAATCGAATTCTGCAGTACAGGAAATAAAAGGCGGCACCAGGCCGTTAGCCCTTCATAACATGCTGAAGGAAAATTGCATAAGATTAGCAAAGCGAATTTATGCTTCCCTCCCCAACAACGGTATTCTCAAGAGAAAAATAAGGATTTAATTTGGAATTGAGGGAACGGATGAATAATGCTCAAAATTGGTTACCACCGTGATTGAAAAAGGTTGTGCAACAAGATAAAAGTTGGAAAAAAGTTATAGTCGCTGAAAAAAAACAATAATGAATCGGAAAATGCTCGTTTACGACAAAAATTTTTTATTCAATTTCAACAAAACGTAAAATAGGAAAGACACCTAAGCTTCAGCTCGGGACCTTGCACTTTCCCCGTGGGAGTTCTGATACCCGTAGATAAAATAGTTTCACCCCTATAAACTGGGGATGTTGAAAGAATCCTCGCGATGGCGCTCGAGTGAAAACTGTTTTGGTTAAAACACGATAATTAAAATAACTTTATATTTTACTGCGGATGGCCATGAACGGCTGGTGTGGGTAAATAAGGAATATTATTAGAGTAATAACATAACTCAGAAAAGAATTCATTCCATTGCGTTACAAGTTAATGTATAATTTTTCACATATTTACTGATCCAACCATCAGTAATGAAAACCTATTTCTTACGCATGTTTTCTACAAAACTGTGACAGATTAGTAACAATGACTTGGAAAGACTTACATTTATTGGCAGTGTCAACAATAAAATGTGCATGTATTCATGATTAATGAACTAAAACACAGTTTAACTTTGATTCTTGTAGTCCATTGTTCTAGTTGAAATTCCGAAAGTGCTCAGTTTCATAAAGGTCTCAATTTAAATCGAGGAAATCGCAATTAAAATCACACAGCATCAGCCAGCCTGAGCTGGATAATTCTTCAAGCAAATGTTCTCCTTTCCAGTAAAAACAGCCACGCGCCCTCCAAGGTCGCCTTTTTTGATTCACATTGAAAACCTCGTCACTTTCTCCGCCGGCGGACAATAAATCAAACAATGAGCGAGTTTTTCCAGACGCGTCATTGGGCTGAGCGGTGAACCGCGGAAGGAAGGTCACTCAAAGCGAACACTTCCGCAACTGGACGGAAGTCGATTCGTCGTATCAGAAATGAGAATTAGCTTTCTCTAATTATTGAGACACCAGCGCATGTCTAAATTTGTTTAGACTTCTATTCGCAGACCTTTTGTTCGCCTCCTTGTTTAGAAGTTAGTTAAAGTTTAATAAATTGTTTTAACTGCCCAATGACGTTACACAAGGTGTGTTTGCCGAAAAGAAAATGTCAGAGTATCTCCTGCGATGGCAGAAAGGCGAGTGGAATACATGTAAGAGGAAGACTTGGATTTTACTGGACGGAGCCAGATGGGGACTCGTCAGACATGCGCGCTCCTGAGGATAAAATGGGGAAATAAATTTATCCCCTTATGTGCATATGTACTGTATTTCTCGAGGGTATAAGCCGTTCTTTCTAAACTTCAATAGAAAGTTTTTATGGTACTTTAAAATTAGTAAATCTGAATTTAAATTCAAAGAGGCTATGTATTGCACAATTCCAGATTATATTTTTGTCACTAGAGTGGTGGGTGTGGGTATGCTACTCATCACTACTTAATGGTGTTTTTTGCACTAGCGAAGTTTATTGCACCTTTATTATTGAGGGCAGCACTTTGCAACACGACGGTCTCGCAGTGCTCTCGTGCTACGTGTACCCCTGCTGCCTCTGCCTTCAACTCCAGGGCTGCAAATGGAACGAATATTTATAATTGTTTTACAGTGAAGTAAAATTAAACAATTACTTTGTAGCACAAATTCCTATTCAACACAATACAATGCTGAATAGCGTGAGCCTACGTCTCGGTGAACTTTATCTGGGGAACGCCGCTTGATGAATGCATTTTGACTCATTTTGAATGTTCTTCAAACCTGCGCAGGCACGAAGACTGATGCACAGGTGACGCTCTGTTCGGTGCAGAAAACATCGAGACAGTGGATCGCGATTTTGAATGGCTCAGTTGATTGAATTGATAAATCAATATCTAAATTCATAGAGGCGCTGTACTGTTTAATTCCAGCGGCGTCTCCTTTTAATATTAATTCTAATGGTCAAAGCAAATGGCATGCGGTGATTGTTTTTGCGGGTACGTATAAAGGAAGCAATGTGCCCTGCACTAGTCTTTCGTAGGATGAGAAGTATATTTTCAAGCATCGTTGAACTATTATAACAGCATCTGCAGCTACATTTAGATAAACGATGCTGTTTATTTTTCGACCTTGAAGTTCCTTGACTCAATCAATCAGCAATGAGGAGACAACAATTTTTAAACACCTCTGTCCTTTGTAAATTCCCAATAAACTAGGGTTATTTTCATTCAAGAAACACGGGGAAACCACCAAATAAATAGTGACGTTGAAAATCTTTAGAAGATGATGTCAGGCGGATAGCGAAGCCCGGGAGAACATTCCATGGAATAAATTAGAACATTCTAAACATGGTCGAGAGCATTTGTGCGCAAGTTCGACTAAGAGGAATTTTTTCCAAAAACTCATCGCTAGGAGTATTGGAGTGACCGCCTCAAATCTATTCCTGGTATTTATCGTACTTAATTCCCCTTCTTAATTAAAGTCATCATACGAGTTTAGAGAAATTTTCCCTGCAGATAGTCTTGCACGTACGAGTTTAGGGAAATTTCCCCAGAGTTGGGCGTGCTTGTTCTAGCCCTCAATGGTTACCGGGGCTGAATTTATGAACAATTCACTTCGTTGTAGCGGTACAGGTGGTAACTTAAGTTTTCCTAAATGGCCTTGCCTACGCTACACGCTGCAACCTATAGCTTAGCATAGTCCACCTAGAAGAACCTATGCTGCCTGGAATACATCAACTACGAGGTAAATGTGATAGAAAAATTGGTTCCTTGCGCCTGTGTACTGATATGATTGCATGAGAACTTCCCTAACATAGAAGAACGTGTTCATTTCTTCAAGTAAAATACGTTGATCTATACAGGCTTGTAAATTTATTTTCTCTTACTGTTAATATTCTCTATAAATTCAGAGTTAACAAATTCACTTGCTGCTAGATTCAATGCAAGTAAAAATATAGATTCTTGGTGAACTTCATGGCTTGATGTGAAGTTAAACGCGCTGAAATCAAGGTGAAGCAGCAAAAACGTTCTTATCAAAAGAATGCGTTCATATTGTCATGCAGGCTACGTAACGTGAGTTAGCCTAAAAAGAACTGAACACACGGCGAAAATTTGGTTATGATGGAGAAGTAGCCTGAATTGCTGCAAGTAACGCGAATAAAATAAACAAAAACTTAAAAACGAAGAAAATTCCGATAAAATTTGTCATCTTCACTAAGAAAACGTTTCGCAGTCCTGCTTTATCATCAGTTCAAATGAAAAAAAAAAAGAATTACGTCTGAAATAAAAGATCAAAGTACAATGAATTCTAGGTACTAAAAATGTACCATGAAAATAAAAATACAAAGTAAGACATGGACAAAAACAAAGAATAAAATACAGAAGCACAAAAAGAATACATGTAACACATAAGTATGAAATGAAATACGGCTGGTACTGACGAGAGATCTACCTATTCACTATTTGCAATGGGTACGAACTGACCATATTGTTCAAATCCGGGTTTCGCTTGAAGATATGCAAGGACTCTAAAATTCTGAGGTCTTAAGGGGTTGAAGCTGAGTCTAAAAATTTTAAATTTTGTAAGTTTCAGCTTCAACCCCTTATGACCTCAGAATTTTAGAGTCCTAGCATATCTTCAAGCGAAACTGAAACTCGGTATAAGGTCAGTGCTACCGAAATTAATTTTTCTATTTACTGTATATGAATTTCAAATAGAAATTATTCCTTTGTGCTTCTGATGCTCTCTTAATTTTTAATTTCTTTCAATGGCTATTTGTAAACGTTCAGCTGAGCATCGTCACTGTCGAGTCTATTTCTTTAAGCAAATAGCATAACAGTTAACTTCTAAAAAACCATAAACTAAGTAATGAGATATAACTTTAGATGTTTAATTTTTTCTAACTCTGAACTGTTGCTTGCTCTGAATCTTTCTAACAACTGAAGTGGAAACACGACCACCTCAGACGACTGCATGTAAAAGCGATAGCAACAACCCATACGAAGCGGTCCACGATCCAATGCACCCGACAGGGCTTCTTGAAAATTCTGCGATAAAAATTTCCGAGAATATCTAGGCGTACCTTGAAGTCGTTTCGGACTGTTTCTGAAAAATGTCATCTATTCCAAAGTAAAAACATCCTTTTTCATAGGGTTCACTGTTTTCAGACGAGATTTGTTGACTCTAATGATGATCCAGGCCATTTAACTAGTGTCCTCGCTTCTCAAATCAAAATGACATTGGACCTTTGCAAAGCATTTTGAAGAATATTTCGTGCTCAGTTTACTTCTCGCACACTACCTGAACTCGAGACCACATTGAGGTTGGAATGGCGGTGAATTTTTTTGAATATTTTACTCAACCTTCATTTGTCAGTGCAACGTCCGATGCAAAAACAAACAAACATCGGCATCTACGGATGCTCTATTCCCAATTCAAGCCTGATACATATCACCTTTACATTGATTTTTCAAATGCCTTATAACTAACACCAGGACGCCATGACGCTTTCTCCCAGTCAAGACCAGTACCCATTCCAGACACCTGGGTAGAGTGGGGTATTGAGCTTAAAATTTTTTCTCCTATACCCAACGGAGAAAATCGCCACCAGCGCCGGGACTCGAACCCTCGTTGCCCTCACGGAGAAAGAAAGAAAGAAAAGAAAGAAAGATATTTCGGTCCTAAAGCAGGTCCTAAAGCCACACGGCTATGACGAGCAAGAGGTCATTCGGATCAATAGTGGCTCATACCTACTAGTATTTTGGTTTTACGACAGGATTTATTTTATTGTGCTTCACACCTGTAAGTTATCATAATAATTGACGAGATCATCTTGATCAAGTTAGCATGTTTCCAAAACGCTTTTCTCAGCTGGTTTCTTCCATCTCAGCTCGCAGCTCTCATGGGACTAGCCTAAAGTTGTACTCTGTTCGCAATGTAGAAAACTATTTATGTGAGTTTACTCAGTGGAAGTATCGTATTACGGCAGTACAGCTGTACATTGTGGGCTGGCCACTTCTCGCGAAGTTCACATCTAATGATAATTTCCAATAGCTTCAGGTAGTCATCAATGTACCCTTTGTAGTGGAATGAATGTAATATGTGATTTTATCTAAGAAGAAAAAACTCTAGTCTATGAGTAATAACATGCCGTGCCCCAAGCAGTTTTTTAAGGAAGGCTTAAAATTCCTCTCGGTGCCGATATAATTGCAGTTATTTTCATGAACAACCCAACGAATTAAAATTTTTTCAAGAGGTAGTAGTTAAGTTGTAAAATAATTTACTAAAATGAAAATGGTAGTCAACTTTCCTCGCTAGAAATGTTAAGGGTATGTCATTCCAATCAAGAATGTTACATCTCATATCGCACATTGTATTTTTTAAATGCCTGATAACTAAAACCAAGATACATTGAAGATAACCCACGGTAGAGCCGGTACGTGCAACCTTTAGTCGAGAGGGAAATTAAGGCGAACTTCTCCCTTCTCCCAACGGGGAGATTCATCGGGCCAACATTGTTTGAAGTCGAACTGGTGACTCTTCCGTCGGAAGGCTTGAGCGCCCTCCACCATTATACCACAGTGAGCACATATAAAATAGTTAAGCAGAAAGAAGTGGCATTTAACGGATTTTCAACCAAAGCATTTGATTACAATTAGTGTATCTATGGGAAACCAATGCTAAGGTTTGTCTAATGACTGAGATCACCGGAATACGGGCTCACCGGAACCCTGGAGTAATCAGAATATTGGGTTGAGGTTATTATTATTGAGGGTTCGAACTTTGTACGTCAGCTTCAGCCCGCTTATCGTGCTCCCCTCAGACATCGCTTCTCTGACAGTGGGGGATAAAAGATTCAACTGTGTGCGTGGTTGAAAGTTTATTTATGAGTTCATGTGCGTGCACGATATTAGTTCCAAAAGCTAAAACCTGGCGAAAAATAAAAACATCTGCCATAGAATTCAATAGGTGACAATGCTATTAACCAGTGGTGGGCACGATAACGAAAAAACGTTATCGCGATAACCGATAAATCGATAACGAAAACCTTATCGGCGATAACCGAAAATCGATAATTGGCGAAAAATTTATCGCCGATAATCGATAACCGATAAATCGATAAATGCAAAATTCCGATACTAGCGATAACGATATTAGTTGCCAGATGCCCAGTCCACATGAGGCCACACTTTTGATCAAAAAGGTCACAAAAGAGGCCAACTTTATTACACCAAAACACGTACATCCTACACGTATAGTTGTGAAGTTTGACAAACTGTCGGAATTATCAGGATCTGATTTTATTTGAGGTATTCGAAATAGCGGACAGGGTCACCAGATGCCGGCTAGGGCATCAATTACAAGATCATAACTTATGTGCGAACAAATAAGGTTGGATAAACCTTGGATTGAACTCTGAGTTATTAGGGGCTCTATGATCAGAAGGATAAGGTTTCGAGTAGCATTATCATAGCTACTAGGTCAATTAAACAACTTCCCAACACAACAATCGAGGATAATGAGGACAAAGAACGCTTTTGACTGGCCTGATATATTAGAGGAAACCGTCACGAAGTTAATGTTCTTGATCCTTGGGTCTTCGAGATGAGGGGTCCCTTGGGGTCGATCCTGGCGCAGAACTCCAAACGTGTCGTGAGGTGATGGAGTTCTAGGTTGTGCACCGGTCAAGGAAACGAAGAGTGGTCAAGCTGCGGTTGTAACTGTGCCGAAGGAGGTAGTTCGTGTGGGGAGTTATGATAGGACGGTGGTTAAGTGGTTGTTGTGCAGAAATGCTGCACGTATGTGTGGTGGTGGTGTTGTTGTACGTTGTCCGCAGGTCTCCCGAAGCACGAGAAAATAGAAGCTCCGTACGCCGTGCGTGTGAGTGTGAAAGTGAGGCTTCTAAGATGGAGTCTGGCGCTGTTGCCATATCGCACGGGTGGAAATCGGAAGAGCGTTTCGGTGAAAAACTACTTGCGCAATATTCTCAACAAAGTTCAGGGTTTTATTAATGAAATTGGTGATTAAAGCTACGAAAGTGTTTGTGTTAATGATAAAGATTTTTTGTGATATTAAAAATGCGGAATTAATATGAAATTAAAAACATGAAATTTAAATGTGAAATTAAAATTTCGTCAGGCATGGCTACGTGTGCTGATGGTTCACTACAAAGTAATTGTCCCGAACTCGTTCCGCCCCGTCATGTCGAATCCCAGCGGGAAAAACTGAAATTATCGATTATCGATAGTTTGGAACCAAAAGTATCGGCGATACCGATAAATCGATAACTCGGGAAAAAAAATTATCGGATAACCGATAACCCGAAATCGTTATCGCGATAAAGTATCGCGATAATTTATCGCGATAACGCCCAGCTTTGCTATTAACACGATGGCTGTCGACTTATCAGCCGAATAACACTGATCAAGGGAGCAGATGGTAATTGAGCTAACCTATCTGAAGACACAATTTTCTAGGCGAATCTAGTACAAAACATAATTCAATGCAAAAATCCAACATTTTTTCAATGAGTTCAATGAGGCACATATGATGCAATATCGAGCTTGATCAAGAGCATCTTCTTGAAAAAGAAAAACCTTAATAACTAGTGGTGAAAAGTCGTTACAGAAACACGCGTTGGGTAGAGTGTACTTGAGTCTTATTACACAAAATTAAGGAAATTTTTTTTACACCAAGTGAACATCAGTCAATAATCCGTCACAACAATGTTGGCAGAATTTGACACCACAAAATCGTTTAGCGGTGTGAAATTGCAACATGGAAATATAGTAAATTGGCACTGCATATAACTTATCCACGTTAAAATATATTCCCAGGGAAGCCTAGTTTAACTGAAATGGGAAGCGTGCGAGAATGAAGGCTTCCAGTGTTGAGAGAAAAACAGAAACAGGCTTGTCTAAAATAAATAGCTTTCAGGCTGGTTCCTCAAAAATATTGAATAACAGATTTAATATATAGGGACAGAGATCTTATCTAAATTTGCTCTGACATAATTGGAAGAGCCCCTTTTCACTATCTGTGACTGAGGGATAAAATTGACATAATCTGGATTAGAAACTCTATTTTGAATGTGTAAAATGGCAATTAATATTTACTCGTCATGTTTCATGTAGTTAAAACTTTACATGCCCTAGAAACTGCACGTAAAAAACATCAATCCTTCCGTAGAATTTCAAATGCTGCAAAATGAAGAACGATCACGCAAGCAGAATTTAAAAAAGCTCAACTATATTTACTTATGTTTGATCGATAAAGTTTGAAAAATTTACAAGGTTAATTTCATAAATACAAGCGACATTATGGTTTAAATTGAGCATTCCTAGTATTAAAAAATAATTTTTTTTCAAGAGGACTGGACATAATCTTTAATTATATAGTGCTAAAGAATTTTAGTCAAAATATATTTATAAACAGAGGGGAAAAAATCCAGTTTAATAAATTTCTTCCAGCCACCATTGCAATTGCACCATCTTTTGCGGATTGAGAATTTTAGAAAGACAAACGTTTTTTGTCTTGTAGAGACAGTAGAGTGATAAGCGCAGAAGCACGCCAACTACAGCACGTGTTGTTTTACCATTTTAGTTCTTTGTAACGATGGTAGTAGCTCCCGCATAGTGCTCAGTCATTTTATCGTTACTTGATTAATTTTTACGTTTTATTTGATTCAATTTAAGATTTTACGCAATGGCTGCATCTGGGTAAGTATCATTTTTGAAAGTTGTCCTAATTAACAATTATTGGTTATCAATGTGTTTCAAGGAATTGGAGCACAATTCACATGTGCGCTGTAGGATTGTATGAGTTACTTCATCGAAAATCGTATGCTTTGATTCAAGTATTTAAGAAAGTAAATACATTTGTGTGAAAAAATATTATTAGAGTGATGGAACATATCTAAGTTCAAAATTTAATAATTATCATGGTTGTTGTAACTAAATTTTTGAATGCAGTATTTTACCATAATTCAAACTTCAACAATTTTGCTTTAGTATTTTTTGCTCTTTATTACACAATCATTTATGCTACTAACTGCTAGATTTCCTGGTTTGTGTCAAGTTACAAACAATTGTTTAATGTTAGGTTGGCACTGATTTTAACTCTATATGACAACTTTTAAGTAGCCCACTTCTAAAACTAATAAGTTAGGTCAATATCAGGTTTAATGCACTCACAGAATTAAAAATTTTGTTTCAAACAATCATTGAAGGAACACATTTAAAATGTTTTACATGAATGACATTCTGCTTGCTGATGCGTTATTTTTAAGTTATTTAACTCTGAAGTTATAGGAACTGCGCTCATGAAATGGCTTTTCCACGCAAAAGGAAAAATTGTTCCAACAATGCCGCAAGTGCTTGGAGGGGGGGAAAAGTTGGTCAATTTTGGGTTTAATGCGCTCACGGAAATTAAGAATTCCGTTCCAAAGAATCGCTAAAAGAACACATTTAATGACGCTTTACACGAATGACATTCTGCTTGCTGATGCGTTATTTTTGAGATATTACAATAATTATGTTCAGATAGGAATAACATTATATGGTCGGCTGCTTAGTCGCAGCATTGTTCGGTCACGCCCACTTTTCTGGCGGGAGACGACCACTTCTTGCCAAGAAAATAACAGCCTCGGTTTGCGTAAGTTAAGGTAAGCTCTTTTAGGTTGATTTGTGTTATTTTAGGTTGGTTTATTTAACTAACCTAACATAACCTAAACTAACCTCATCCATCGCTACGTCAATACCGTATTACAGCATATTTACGTGTCTGTTCCTTCACTTTTAAATGCGACGTTTCTATAACTTCAAAGTTGAATAATTAGAAAATTACGCATCGGTGAGCAAAATACTTTTTGTGTTAATTGTTCTAAAATGTGTTCCTTGAGTGATTCTTGAGAACAGAATTCTTAATTTCCGTGAGCGCATTAAACCTGATATCGACCAAAAGTTATTGTTTTTGCAATATGTGGCCTAATTTATTATTTGCTAACCCCGCGGAGCCTAAACCTACTTCTAAGATGTTTTAGTTAATAACACAATGAAGGTTATCATCCAAAAATATTAGTGGGACTGGAATAGTGAAGACTTGAGTTGCTCTGCACTTGCCATCAGTTCCAATATGGCGGTGACTGTTGAACATTAGCAAAACCGTAGGAGTGAATACCATAGACTTAATTTCAGAATATTTGTATATTTATAACATAATATTTTTGGGCGAGAACCTTTATTGGGTTATTAATTAAAACATCCTAGAAGTGGGTTCAGGCTCCGCGGGGACGGCAAATAATAAATAACAAAGTACCCAAACGTACTCTAACAGCTCCCGCTCAAGCACAAGCTTACTGAAACTGCTTTGGAAAACAAAAATTTCAAAGTTAAAAAAATAAAAAAAACGCATCAGCAAGCAGAATGTCATTCATGTAAACGTTTTTAAATGTCTTCCTTTAGTGATTCTTTAGGACGGAATTCTTAATTTCCGTGAGCGCATTAAGCCCGATATTGACCAAAAATTAAATTAGATCTTAACTGCTTGAATGTAGAGGGATTAGGCCATCTCATCAAAGCTTGCATGCAGGTTGGAAGCAAGTTTACCTTTAGTTGATGTTTTTAGATAGAGCAACTTTTGATTTCTGCGGCCAAGGTTGTCCAGATCACACCAAAAATTATGTGAGCAATGATTTTAACTGCTAACTCAGATATGCCAATGGTGCAAAATTATTAATATTTTACTGATACCAGTCAGGCTGTAATTTTAGGATTCAAGGATATAAATTAGAAAAATTCTAAAATTTTTGTCCCTACATGAAAATAATTTACTTTTCCCAAGTATCTATTTATTTTTTAGAAACCCTTAAAATCTGTTTATGAAGAATTATTCATTTGCTTAAAAGCATTGGAAGTTAGGGAATATGTATATCTGATATTAATTATTGTCATCGGATAAGTTATAAGGCTATCAAAAATAAATGATTAAAAAACTATACATTTTAATGATTGAATTCATGTGTTTTGAAGTGATATAAATGAGCAAAAGCTATACTAAATAGCTATTTTGCATCCATATCATTTATATTCTTATCTCATTATCTCGATAATAGGCAATACTAAATTGTAACACCTTTATACAAAACCTATTCATCACTAAAGAATGAGCTTTTTATCCTTTCACTAGATAAATTATTATGCTCCTTTAAATATGTTTCAAAACTAACTTATATAATATGAACTGCCTTGACTATGATATTTTGAACCTATCTCAAATCAATCATTTGAGTTTTATCAGCTTCACCACAATGTTCTGGAAAATAAAAGCATCTTGCACAAAAGAAAGACAAGCAAAGCACTGATAATGCTGAGAGACAATTAATGTCTCTCAGCTCTGACTTGTGCTTTTTGTACAGTGTCCAACTGTCTTTTTCCAGTTGAATTGTTCAAAAGTTCTTAGCTTCCTCTTATTGTTGAGTAAAGCAAAATAAAACCTTGAAATATTTGCATTTAGTGCAAAAAATGTAATAGTATGTTATTGACATTTTGGACTAACTGTCCGCCTTCAGCAAAAAAAATCTATATAAAATGAAGCCAAAAGTGGAAGAATTAATACACTAAAGAAGTATCTATAAAAATCTAAACTCTGAAAAAAACACAAACAACAGTAAAATAATGTAAAAGGAAAAACTGAGTAACTGAATTAGGTATTGGCAACACGAAGCAGGAAAGCACTTTGGATGTCATTTAGGATAGGTTTCTTTTGGTAAATATGCAAAGATTTGATAAGGCGCAGATCTGTTCTGTGAGAGGTACCGACCAATATTTTGAAATCCTTTAGGGAGACCGGAACATTGCACTCTTCTGCGTGAGATCTAACAGAGGACAGAGAACCAATTGTTAAATTATTCACGAGGATCATTTGAACTTTGAGCTGCGGAAAAAACTTGTTAATAAGGGATTTAACATCCTCACTAAATTTCAATTACTGAACTCCAAAATACGGCAACTTCACAAAGAAAGCTTGTTGTGCACAAGATTGAACAGATTGAGAGTTATCATAAATTTCTGACAAAAATTGATTAATATGCCTGTTAACAACAGAAATAGAAATCCATTTTTGGCAAATAACAAGCTCCATGCCTGTTGAGGATAAGATCGATAATTTTTTGTTATGGTTGAAGAATAGGGAATCCATATCACCTGACAATTACAATAAGCTATGTGCTACCAGATCCAGTCAGATACTCTGACATTTTTGTATTAGGCAAATGGACCTTGTGTAGCATCATAGGGCAGTTAAAACAATTTATTAAACGTTAACTAACTTCTAAACAAGGAGGCAAACAAAAGGTCGGCAAATAGAAGTCTAAACAAATTTAGACATGCACTGGTGTCTCAATAATTAGAGGAAGCTAATTCTCATTTCTGATCTATCAGATTGATGCTAAGATCATTTATTTTTAGAGTGAGCATTTCAAAGGATAAATGGGCACAAAGATGCAATCTCACTCTGATGTTACTGATTACATAAGTAGTATGGGACTGTGCTGCAGGATAGTTGGTGACAGCACTCACGTTTTACCTATACTGAAGTTTCATGAATAAGTTAACCTCTCCATTATAAAAAAAAAAATCCATGCAATTAAACATTACTTTTTTGTCATTTAGCTGTTAGTACTTAGCATGTTATTGAAATAAGTTTTATTATCTCGCTACTAAAAATCTATTCAAATTGGAAGAATTGTTAAAATAAATATATTAGTTTGACATTGGCATAAGATGAATTCATACAGGATAAATTAGCAAGATGGCAATTAATGCAAAATTTTTCTAATAAGACTAAAAAAAGTTTTCTCCTATTTGAATTGGCTTTAATCTGTAGTATGTGATTTGTGTTACATCAACCAAATATCCCTGTATGAGAAATGGTCATATGTTGCTGTACAAGTCAAATGATTGATTTTCAATGTTTAAGTTATTTAAGGGGGCTAGAAGGTTTTCCCTATTTTCTACGAGCATTATTGCTTGAATGGTAGTTTGAGTTTACTTTTAAATGCTTTTTAACTCAAAAAATTGTTTGCTATGAGCTTATGTATTGCTTTCATTTACTCCAATAAGATATATTGGTTTTATTAATATTTATTTCTTGTGTACTTTACTATAGTTAATTTCCTGCTCACACTTACTATTATTTGCATCAATGTTATTACTGGATGATTTCTCTTTCTGGTTAGGTCATTGATTTCTCAATAAAACTTGTATTCCAGCATCCGCAATGGCAACGCTTGCCCTATGATTTGCTGCCCTGATCATCCTGACGCAATGCTCATCGAGGACCACCGAGCAGGAGACCAGATATGCTCTGACTGTGGACTGGTTGTTGGAGACAGGTAAGCTATTTGGTCACTATCCATAAGTGCAGAATGTACCTATTTTTAAGCTATTTTGTCATCATCCATAAGTACAGTGTGTACCTATTTATAAGCTATTTTGTCACCATCCATAAGTACAGAGTGTACCTATTTATAATATTTATAAGCTATTTGGTTGCCCTCTATAATAGAGAATGTACCTATTTATAAACTATTTTGTCACCATCCAAATGTAGAGCGTGTACCTATTTATAAGCCGGTTGCCATCCATGATAGAGTGTACCTATCTGTTAGCTGTTTGGTTATCATGGGTCTCTGAAGAGTGTTCTATTCGATTATTGGTGGACCAAAATTAATGAAATAGGTCACTCATTGAAGCTAAGAATAAATATTGAAAGTTGAATAAAATAAGAATTTCATGAGTATGCACTCCATGTCATTAAGATTAGAAATAATTTAAAATAAAAAAAGTAGTTTAAGTTAGTTTTATGATTTAGACACTGTTCAAAAATTTTTGTATATTCCTACATGTACTTCAGAATTCTTATTACATCTGAGCTTGTTAATGGTTGTATATTTGCACAGTCCAGTGGCTGAAAATGTTACACATTTACTGTGGAATGGCCTGGCAAATCAGACTCTACAGTGCAAACCCTATGTTCATTCCTGGAAAGGGAAATGAGAAAAACTTTGGCTCAATTTTCTGCTTAACTGGAGTGTCTGAAATAGGTACTTGCTCAACCTGGAGTTGTCAACTAATATTGCATCCTATTATTAATAAGATATTTGAAAATCCAATCTGGATCTTGATAACCCCATTAAAGAAAAAATTTTTGTGTGGTTTGCTCTAAGTTTTTTTTGACTGTGAAAATCATAAGGACATGTGTCCCGCAATACATGTGTCTTTTACAGCTAACAGCCTGACTGATGGAAATTGTGGGTTATTATGAGCTATTATAATTATTGTTTCTTTTCAAATTTTTTAATTGAAATGTTGTACAAAATAATTACTATTCCCTATGAATCCTGGATTTGCTTTTGCAAGTTATACTGATATATGTATATATATAATGTTTTTTTAGGCATCGGAAAGGTGTGCTAATCAGCTGAAGACATAGCCTGAGATATGGTGAACAGACAAGAATATGACAATCAAAAAGGCTGTAAATGTCTTGTAATTTTAGCAGTGTACTTCTTTTGGTCAATGATTTTTTGCAGTGTGCTGTACGAATAGAATTTTTCCTAGCTAATAAGTTAATTTTCAAATTACTTATCCTGGATAACATTCTCATTCACTTTGATGAATTGCTTTGTTGAAAAAATCTTCATCAACGTAGGTGGCTCAGCCTACAGACTTACTTGCTTGTTGATAGATTAAGAAAACATTGAAGATTGAATGATTTGCAAATTTTGTGTGAGTGCACTTACCTCATCATTAATGTCATTTAATTTAGAAATTTTCTTAGGCTTCTGCATTCAATTGAAGATTAGGGGAGTTAAAATCCCATTTGTTGTGACTGTGAAGCATGTCTGCAGAAAATTCTTGCTGTGTTGTCTTAAAGTTTCATTATTAGGATTTCTATGTTAATCATCCGCTGCACACAATTGTGAGGCTTTATCCTAATGAACTGTTCACTTTGCTCTTTTTTTATGAGTTCTATTGCTAGCAGTACATGCTTGTAAAAATATTGCTGTGGGTGATTTACTTTCTTGTGTACAGCAACATTTCTTTTTTGAGTAAAGGCAACACCCGGTGTTTGTGTACTACTCACATTTCCCCAGTAACTAAAATGTCTAATTTCACCTGCAGAGTTATCGATGTTGGATCAGAGTGGCGGTCTTTCAGCAATGATAAGAACTCAGCTGACCCCTCTCGAGTTGGTGGTCCTGAGAACCCACTTCTGGATGGCTGTGACCTCAGCACCATCGTGGGACCGTCCACCAGCGGGCCGGTGTATGGCAACCCTGGGGCTGGGCTGCCTGCTGATGGAGCCACGGCCTACAGGAACAGGCGCACAGTGAGTGCCTTGTGATGAGCGACAGTTTTGTGACATCAATTATTGTAATACTTATTTATCCTATCGACTGCCTACAGGGACAGACACACAGTGAGTGCCTTGTTGTGATGAGGGACACGTTATTGTGCCTTCATTGAATGATTATGCTAATCATTTACCTCATCTCATTTTTCCTATCATTGGGATATAATTATTGTTTCTATAGGAATCACTGTTCCCTGGGGTAAATCTGACATCCTGAGCTGAGGGTTGGGTAGGCCTTATGTTGATAATGCAGAATAGTTTTTTTATTTTCTTCTGAATGATCTTTACTTGGTTCACTGTTCTGTTTTTCAGAGCCTATTACTTCAAGCTTTATCTTCTTTGATAAACTCCCTACCGTGCTAATTTTGTGCCCAGGTAATCTTGCAGAAAGTTTTTGCAAAGTGAGTGTTTTGCATAGGGGATGAGAAAAGTTATAATTTCAAGTTTTGTTGTGGTCTAGCATCTGGTTGTCAGGCAACAGGATTTTAGAAGGACTGTTTGAAGTACAATTTCTCCTTTTTTTTAGAAGTACTATCTTCAAAGCAGTCAATGAAACGTATTGACCATCAATCTTTTGAAATGGCGTGTCACATCACCCAGGTCTTACAGATGAACATTTTGGATCCCTCTTAGTTTTTCACTTTTAATTTATTAGAGAAGGATGTTTCCACTGCAAGCAATAGTTTAGTGGTGAGCCTGTAGTGAATGTCAAGCTGTTCTAGATATTTCCTGTGTACTGGAAACATTTGATTTACCTTTGTCTGCTGAATTCAATTAATTCTCTTTTGTAATGCAATCGAATTTGTTTTTCGACTCAAGATGAAGTTGAATTTAAATCACTACTGGTTATTGGAGAGGTATTTTCAAAGTAGTGGTGCTAGAAATTAAGTTGATCCTCTAATTTCTGTTATAAATATTTCATTACTTACAGTGTGGTGTCTTGAAAGATATCACCAATATTGTTGGTTGTGGTTAGCCTTTGATGTTAGATGCTTGTGTGGGCCATACATCAGTGAGATATGAAAAATATTATGAGATGAATCATCAAGGTTCAGGAATTGTACTTGGGAGGCTAGAATCAGAAATAGCTGTACTGGCTGGTGTCAGATACTTCATCCTTAGTCATTTCACGTTTTTAACTGATGCGTAAAAAGAAGGGAAATTTCCACCTTGAGCTGATATTGAGGGTAGGACTAATGCTTCTACCCAGAATTAAAGTTCTGCTTTGTTAGCGCCTTCTCTAGTTGAGTTTTGAAGTCACTTGAGTTGAGAGATTACTTCAATGTTGAATATGAATTCTTTCTTATTAATTCTTTAGGATTATAACATTTATTTACTGAGGTCAGTTCAAAATTTAAATTTATCTTTGCAAGAGTAAACACTTCAAGATATTTCTTTTCCTTTAATCAGGCGGTATGCGCAATCTAATATTTTACTTTGTTATCATCTGTGATCTCAAGTCCGATGCAGTGTGCTGTGAAGAGGCCCAATTTTTCTCGTGTATTTATACCGCGACTGTATAGCTTTCATTTTCAATATTTCATAACTAGACCTTCATTAGAATAGTAAATCTTCATGCTAACCTGGAAATTTTGTGCCAAATGACCGATAGTGTTAATCCAAATGTCAATTTTTCTTGCTGTAACTAATTTATTTGTCCATACTTAAGGTTTTCATATTTCTTTTGGTAATATGGCCTTCTTGCTCTGAGTGTTTTTCAAATAGAAATTACTTCTGAGTTCTACAACAACATTCCATGCCCCTATACTGATAATCGACTTGACACTATATTTTAATTATTAGCTTTCATATTCTGGGTATTAACTTTTCTTAAAATAAGCATTCTACTGTGGATTGACTACACCTCCCTTCTTGAACAAACTTCATGCTAATCGTGGTATATCTGCAGATGAGCAGCAGTGACAGGTCGCTCCTGAATGCGTTCAAGGAAATAGCCAACATGGGCGAGAAGATCAACTTGCCCCGCAGCCTCCTGGACAGAGCCAACGCACTCTTCAAAGATGTGAGTTCTCTTCCTAAATATTTTTTGTGGTGGTTATTGTGTTTGTGAGTTGTACAGATTTGAGTTATTGTGAAATGCTCATAAGGTACTTTCAAGTGTGTGAAAAATACTAAACAAAGAAGAATTGGACGTGTTTTTGTGTGTTCATGTATCTTCAGATTTCTAAAAGGTGTGACAATAATGCAGTGTAAAATGAAGGGATTTGTTTAGGGTGGGTAGGAAGTTGCAAGGTGCAGTGCGAGGATTTTTTTGAGTGCGTGTCGCAATAGATGTGAGAGACTTGATAATACATGTAGAGGTAGGTGCTGTTGCTCAGGTTGCCATTATTGTGTTAATGGTGTATTTGTATGGATATGTTTCAAATGATTTCCTTGCGAAATGAGATTCTGCGTCTAGATTAAACTAACGCCGAATTCATAGTTTGCCAAATGCCAAAATATAGTTTCAACCTATGCTTATTTCAAATTTGAAGACTTGAATTTCCACTGCTGCTGAAAGAATTTAGTAGCATAGGATATTTTGCTTGCATTGATTGTGTCAAGTTACATTGGTTTTTTGAGCTACGAAGTGGCTTAGATTATAACCAATGTTCATGATGGTTTCATGAAAATGGAAAACAAATTGTGAGATAAATAGTGTTGATGAAGTAGTAGCTTGCAGCTGTTGTGATTATAAAATGGTGCAGCTTTTTGTGATTATAAAATAAGGTAGTTATAAATATTGCAGTTTTGACGGTAATGAATGATTTGAAATGAGCAAAGGCTGCTGGGTTGTGAGGTGATGTTACTGAGCATTTCAAAGAATTTTTTCTGGGCTCAAAAGGTGACGATGTGAGTTGCACTGCTATGGTAACTCTGATCAGGAAAATGTTACTTGAGTACGTGATGCAGTTCTGTTTACACTCTGCTCAGTAGAGCACATGTGAGGCAGCATGCGTATCAAGCACAGGCAAACTGGTCAGGTGAAGGTCAACAGACACCGTCCCTCACACACTCAATTAATTCAGTAATCCCACACTCTGGTAATTAATTCATTCATTAATTAGTTGATTAATGCTCATTACAATTAGTTAATTCATTCATTCATTAATTAATAAACCTCACACACCCGATTAATTAATGAATTAACCTCACATACTCTGTCAATTAACCTGACACGCTCTGCGCTCCCTCGTTGATATGCAGGTGCACACAACCCGCGCTCTCCGCGGCAGAAGCAATGACGCCATCGCCTCAGCCTGTCTCTACATCGCGTGCAGGCAGGACGGTGTGCCGAGGACGTTTAAGGTATGGGGCTGCGTGTCACGAGGGCTGCTGTACCCCTTTCATGAAGGAGTAGTAATACTGTATGACATGACTGCGATTATTCTTATCTGTGTCACCTAAATAGAGACGAGCTTTAATCTCAACCATTCTCTTGCTCCATAGTCATTCCTGTTCCTTTGTCATTGATGTTCGTATTTGCTGCTGGATGATGTTCTAAGTCTAGGTGGTTATATTCTAAAGTAATATTTGTGGACGGGATTAAGAACTTTAACATTCGTTTTATTTCTGCTTTTCTCTACCGCATTTGGAGAACGGAGTCATTCTCTGAAGTTCATGAGCTACCTACCTTTCATATTTTACTCTTTTGATGAAATGGCTCTGTTCAACTGCACTTGCATACTACGGGATGCTTAGAAAATGTATCACTGTGGAATTTGGTTGCCATTTTGGTTATCTGTTGAGATTCTAAATTGCACTACATACTTTGTTATAAAGGAAATAACAAAATTTTGAAAATACATTGTCTTACAGGAGATCGTGGCCGTAAGTTCAGTGAACAAAAAGGAAATCGGGCGATGTTTCAAACTCATCCTGAAAGCCCTCGAGACGTCGGTGGACCTCATCACCACCAACGACTTCATGTTCAGGTTCTGCTCCAACCTGGGGCTCGACAACAAGGTACAGAAGGCGGCCACCCACATTGCAGACACCGCTGGCTCGTTGGACATTGTGTGTGGTCGCTCCCCTGTGTCTGTTGCCGCTGCTGCCATATACATGGCCACACAGGTGAGGCGCCGTAATGTACTACACTTGCTGTCTGTGCTTTTCTTGTGGTATGCTCAAATGTTCACGTGAACTACTAATGTAAGGTGCTTACTCGGTAGCTGCTGCCGTATACATGGCCACGCAGGTAAGGCGGCTTGTTGTACTACAATTGCTGTCCATGCTTTACTTGTGCCGTGGTCAAATGTTTCCTTGAGCTGCTGATGTATGGTGCTGCCTTGGTAGCTGCTGCCATGTACATGTCCTTGTTACACTACACTTGTTGTCTGTGCTTTTCTTGGGGTATGCTCAAATGTTTACTTGAACAATTGATATACGGCGCCAACTAGGTAGCTGCTGCCATATACATCGCATCGCCTCCCAGGTTAGGTGACATGTTGATGTTGCACCTGGTTACCTTCCCCACTTTATTCTTTAGTTAGATATGTATATTTGAACAACTGGTGTACGTATTTAACTTCCTATTCAAATTTCGAGGTTTACGTTGTCTGTTTCTCTAAACTGAGGTGTAGCAGTTTCATGGGAAGCTCTTCACAAAACATGAATAGGAGCTCTATTCACATTTCTGTATTTGCATATAGATAAAGATACACTGGAGCCAAGTTTTGAAGTTATGCACACAACGTGTCATTGTTTTATATATGTGAAAAAAATGTGTGCGCACAATTTTGTATTGATGGGAACATTTAATGCCCTCGACATATCTAATTTTGATGGTGAGAGAATGATTCGCAGAGTTCAAGATTACAGCCTTTGTCTTGGGTTTTTATATTGGCTTTTAAGTGAAATTTAACCATGAAAATCATTCGGTATTAGCAACCCTACATGTTAGCCTGTTGCTGAATAATTTTGTGGCAAAATTCCATTTGGAAAAAAATTAGTCCAACCAATGTGGTCGCAAAAAAATTGATCTGGCTATCCTACCTAGGATTTGCTTCGTCTTCAAATCCCCAATTTTATTGAGAGGACACTCATTACAGGAGGCCATATTGTTTCTAGGGATGTGTCATGCTTTAGTGCTTCATTTTATCCCTATAGCAAAAAACAAACGGGTTCTTTGTGGACTCCTCAATATTTTCTCTTCTAACATGATACGTTGAATCCATGCCAAACCCCCTCCGCCCTTCCTTCATGGGAGTATAATTATTGTATCCATGGAAATATACTTTCCTAAGGTTGGGTAGCCCTCCTTTACCTGAAATAAAATATTTGTTTTATTTTGTTGCTGTCTATCTTTTTTCAGTTCTCTGATGTTTTTTTTCAGCACCTATTACTTTCTTAAACTCAGATGTTTGATGAAGATTCAGTCTCTTTGATTATGAAGTAGCTTCTCTTACCCATCTTTGATAATGTCTTTGATGTCTCGCGAAGTTATGTCGTCAGTGATTGTACTTTCTATGGCAAGTTAGTTAGGTCTTTTTATTCTCAGTCATGCCTTCTTTACTCGTTAGGGGATGAACGATTCTTATCGTCTTATCTTGCTACTTATTCTCCTCTCGTTCAGTAAAACACCATCCTTTGGGTGGTTGGAAAGCTAGAATAGGAGCTGTGGAAGTAAATAGCGTTTAACCCTTTAACGCCCAAGTGGACTCTACGGTTCTCTTTCGAAAATAGCTTCAAAATATATTTCTCGTTAAATTAGTTCCCTAATGTGTTCTTTGGAGTTCACTGCCGAGTGGCAGTTCCTTCCTCATCCTGATATCAGTGATTACCTGGTGCCGGCGCCAGTTTAGTGAAGGTGGTTGTGATAACTGTAATATGAGTACAAAAATGCAGACGTTAAAGGGTGAAATCTTGTCTCACTCTTTCTGAGGAAGGTATTTTCAACTCACAACCGCGTAATGAAAGCTTAGCTACTCGGGTCATCTTTGATGGCGTAGCCTCGCGCTGCTGCCAGGCCTCAGAGCTCGTAGTTGAAGCGTCAGTCCCAATGCGTTGTTGTGCTTATTCTTGTCGTGGGTCGTGATGAGTGGGAATTTCTTTTATTTACTTGAGTTACTTCTGTTGTGTTGTGTGCTGTTCTTTGCATGCCAAGGCTTTAGCACGCAAAATTTTTCAAATCTTTACCCTTTGCTATCGTCGTTGATCTTCCACAGTCGTTTTTGACTCTCAGTTATAATAGATTTTTCCCAACCACGATCATCATCCTCCACTATAATATTCTATTTTTCCAACCATCTATTCTAACTACGTCTATCATCTTTTTTTCTCTGAAATATACTTCATTGAAACATGCTTCATCCTTCCAACCATGCTGTGTCCTCTCAACCATGTTGTATCCTCCTTTTCCAACACTTATATGTCTCCCAGTATTTGTATGTTTCTCATCACGTTCGTTTGTCTTTCCCAATACCTGTAATGGATGTCTTTTTCCCAGCACTCCTATAAATTGTTTTTCAACTCTTGTTTGTTTTGTCTTTTTCAACACTTATATGCTTCTCATGACGCTTGTTTGTCTCTCCCAACGCCTGTGTGTCTCTTTCCTCTCTACACTCATATGTGTATGCACTTACACTTGATCATCACACCCTCATACTTCACATCACTTTCACCAACTTCGTTATCTTGCACGACAGGCTTCAGCAAACCCGAAGCCGCCATCAGATATTGGTGAAGTTCTCGGCGTTGCTGAGATCACCATCAGACAGGCCTACAAGCTCATGATTCCGCGTGCCAAGGATCTCTTCCCCAAAGACTTCGTGTTCGCCACCTCCATTGAGAAGCTGCCGTCTTCATAGGGGAGACGTCCCCATGCTAGGAATAAGCGCTTTTAAGGCCACAGTGTCTGTTATTCTTTTAATTGTGATTCGATAAACAACTAGCAAGAATAAAGACTTCTGCGCCGAACTTTTCAGGCGTTGCTGAATGTTTTGCATAAGTAAAGAATTGTTAACATCAATGGAGTTTCAACATCATGTCTTACTTTTGTCTGTTTCAATTTTTGGACTCCCTTCAAAGATCACTTTGCATAGAATTGAATCGGTGCATTTAGAAGCTTTTTTTTCAACACTGTTAGCTATACTTCCGATGACCGTACCGATCTCAAGAATGATCGCTTTTTTCCTCAAAATAGCGGCTGAGAAATTGAGATAACTCTTATTAGCTTCTAGTCTTTTTAAACTGATTAGCATAAAATTCCTTCGTCCAGTTGATATTTCTGATCTCCGAAAGAACTCCATCTCGAAAATTTTTCTCCAGGTGTAGGTGCTACTGTCAAATGTGAATTGCTTAGGTTGTATTATTGTTGTAGAAATGTTTATGTGCTGAGCAAGTGCTTTTTGGTATCACTGCTATAAGTTTATTTTGTACGTGGAACGGGACTCTTATTTTAGCTTGCTTTGCATGTTTGGCTTGCACGACTACAGTTGTTTTTTAGCTTTTCGGTCAGTGGTAGGCGACTCGTGGCTCGCCGATTACATGTCTCTGGCTTACAAAACAAGTTTTCGTTCGTCAAGTCTAGATTTAGTTTTAGGAAAGAATATTCTGCAAAGGGGAAGTCATTCATCACAGTTGAAGTTTTACATGCAGGGCTGGAAGTATTCGCATGACCTTGTCTCAAAAATAAGGCAAGAAAATTTGTTTTGTTAGTTTTACACGGTATACCTGATCACTTACCAAACGTGACCTGATCCACTGTAGATTGTTTTTAATGTCGTATGTTTAGCATTTCGTATTGTTTTCTCTTGGAATACCTGATTCATCAAACATCAGCATTTGGAATTGGCACGCGGGAAATTTGGCATCAAGGATTTGGTTATTTTTGACCCGCATTTTCAAGGTGTTGACTGTAACTGCATCCTTGGAAATTTTCGCGAGGATAGTTGGAGTTTTTTCTTGTTGAGTTTGTGGTCACAACGATGGGATTCAGATATATTTTGTTCGTGCCTGGATATTTGGACTAAAATATTCTGGCTCGTTATTCAGAAGTGTGTATAGCTCAGGTTGATGCTTTTGAAAGGGTTGCCTTTGAGCCAAACTTGAAAGAATTGAAGGCTATTGGATGCCTTTTAATGTATTTCTCGTCGGTTTAATTTGAGGACTTAGCAGTCTTTTGTTTTGATACCTGTTTTTCCGCGTTGTGGAAGTAATTTTACGCTTATTTATAGCGAGACATAGGAAACCTTCATTACTAGTGTCTTCATGCGTTTTGTGCAGCTGAAATTTTACAGTGCCTGTAAATATTGTATTTCATTGATTTTCTGTTTTTGGGCTGCTCGGGGTTGAGTTTCAGCCTTCATAGAACCCGTGCTTGGGCCTTTCTGCCGTGCAGCCATTTGCGTATTTGAAAATTCAGTAAGGTCCACCTGGCAAACGTTTGTAAACTTCTGATTAACTTGATGTAGTTAATCATTGAAGATTTCTTACTTGGGATTTAGTGTGTATGGCATGTGCTGTTCTTTTTTTCAACTCATTACACTGCCTCTATTTAGGTCTCATGCGCGCTGTCTCCTACGTAAATGCCTACAAATCTTTCATGCTTGCGTCATGTTTTACCTTTCATCTCAGTAAATCACTTTGAGTGGTTCAATTTCTTCAGTTCAAGTTAAAAAGATTTTGATTACGTCAGATATAATAAACTTGCCTCCGGGATTTTGGCGCGATAGGTATGTCCCATATTGTTGAAGCGCTATTAACCTTTGTACTATTATTAATATTTGTGTTAGACCAAACTCCAGTGCACCTGTAAAGATGCACTAGAACAGATTCCCTCGAGTAGCAACATTGCATTGGTTGACTTGCGTTGGCATTTCAATGCATGTACCCCTCTGTTGAGTGCCGCATCTTTCGAAGGGAAGCGTCATTGCTAGGTGCTGATGGGAGTGGCGTGCATTCGATGTTGTCGGGCCGACACCCCAGTGACTGTCTACTGCTGGGTCAGACTTGGTAGCAGCGATCTTGTCACCGTACGAGGTCATGGCGAGATTTCCTCTCGCTGAGAGACAAGGGAGACGTTAATTCGCCTTGTTTATGGTGTTTCTCATTTTCTTGGGTTGTGAAGGTGTCGTTTTTATTAGCTTGGGTTGCAAAGACGTCTTTGTCGTTCACTTAGATTATGAAGGTGTCTTTTTTTATAAGCTTGGGTTGCAAAGACGTCTTTTTTGTTCACTTAGATTGTGAAGGTGTCTTTTTATATTCGCTTTGGTTGCAAGGTTGTGGGTAGTTTGACGTGCTTTTCCTGATGTTTTTTTTGCCTGAAGTAGGTTTTATTTTTCCTGATATTTGTTTGTTCCTGATGAAATTGCGATATTTGGTTGCAGCCTCTTACGCCAGGTATTACCTTGTTTGAAGATATTATACTACAGATATGGTTAGAGCTCTCAAAGCTTAAAAGGGTGCTAGATCTTGCAACTATAAACTGCTCGCAAAACATTCAAACTTTTCTCATTGAAGTTATATTTAGAATCGTACCTGTCATGCTTCGATGAAGAGGTTTCTCCATCACCTCATTTTGTAAATATAGAGTGTCTTGAGCTGACGTAGGATAGCCTGAGACCTATGCTTGGGCTTTATTCTGTAGGGAAAGGAAGTTAATGGAAGTTATCTTAACGCACACATGAATAAGTACGGTAAATTAATGTAACAGGTGTTGTCTATGAAGCAACGGTTTATAAAAAAAATTGGAGTTACGCGCCTCAGCTTCACAGTAAATACTTGTGTCTTAAGTACTCCTGTTTTGTTCAAAACAGCTTCTTAGCTACCTACTACATTGTCATCTACGCTTTTGCTTTGTCACATAACTCTTTGTTCAAAGGTGTTTTAAGATTTTTGCTCTTGTAAGCTATAATTATTTTTAATTGAACTATGTTTTTATTGGCTACTGTTGTGTTTAATATCGAGTGCTTCTTTTGCGAGATTTGAAGGTACTTTGTGCCCAGAACAGAAGTGATGTGTGTTGCGGCAACTTTATTGACGAAAACCCCCTGTATATTTCAACGTTTTCTCATAATAAGGGAGAGAAAATTATTTGTATGGAGTGGAAATGCTTTTGCTCTCTCAAAACGGGAGTGCAAACGATTTTGCGCTCTTGCGAAAGGAAAAAGAGGCTTCCTATTTCGTTTGCGTGATACACGAGTCCAGTCTCCAAATCTCGCAAGTCAAGCATCCAAAAAAATACTGTCTAGGAACCGTGGTTTAGTGAGTGGAAATCGTTTTATTCTGTATAAACTGGGCTGGTTGTTTTTCCTGATTCAGTGCATGGATGTCTTGCTTCTTGTGTTACCGATAAACGGAACTTATGTTTGTAAATAAGATCATACTCTTTGAGCGTGGCTCTGTTGGCTTATGTTTTTAGTTAGGCTGTGAATGTACTTGGTAGAATGCTTTGTAAGCGGACTTAGAATAGTTGTGTTAACCCATTTAAACTGAATTTTTTTGCCCTTTCCGCGTAATCGGTTCACAAAATTTTGGTGTACTATAAGTGACTTTTTTAAAATCTCAAAAAAATTGGCGATACTGAAGTGACTCAAAGGTGCCTGTAATATTCTCTATTGAATAAAGCTTCGTTTCATCTCTTGAAAGATCTGCCATTAGACTGAAGAGACTTATACGTGCCCTCAAACCTCTCCATTGGATGCAGCTTCTTTTCAAATTCCGAAAGATTTGTCAATACTTACGAGATGCAAATGTGCACTTACATCTCTCGATAGGGTGAAGCTTTTTTCGAGCGTCTGTATTTCTTCAATACTTGCAGGGTGTGACCTTCATACTTAAAAACCATTTACGTCTTGGTGTTTTCAAATGATGGCGGCCGTTAAGCTGTCAAATTTCTCACATTTATTTCATCGATGGTTGTACATCAGAGCGAACATCGCCTGCATTGTCAGCCATTGGTGGTTGTTTTAGTGTGGACATCGCCGTCATTGCCTTGCTATTGGCCTCCTGAAGCTCCAGTTTACTTCCCTATTGGATAACAGAATACGCTTGCTATTCATATTTCACTCACGATTGCCAGATTAACTTTTTTCTTTTTCTGCCCAAAATTATCAAACTCGATCTTTTTTCCAAATAGATTTGGCTTTAAAATGGGCATTGTGGCCGCATAGGCTCCAGTGTGAGACCTACTATCTGTCACTCAATGAGGTGGAACCCACCGCAGTTGTTGCACTCGATTTGGTCGTATCCTAAGGATTGGTTTGGGTGTATTGTTTTTAATACTCATTTTTACTGTCTTAAATTAGTCCTCGTTTTATATCAGATCAACGCGACAAATTTGTTTGGCGTACGCCAAAATTTTCAATCATTGCTGGTTTACTAGTGTACAATAAAATTATATTTTGTTCGTTTTCTTTCTCATCCCTTTTTTCCAGTTTACAGAGCGGTAAACTAAAATTTTGTTCCATCTGGCGTACTGTTGTAAAAGGTAACGATGATAAAATTGGCCTTCTTGTCATGTATTTGTTGTGAAATAATTGGTATTGATGAATTTTTGTCTGGAAATTTTTTTTGACTAATTTCTTATATGGGACTTATTACGCGTGACTCCAATTTGTTACGCTTTGAGTATTAGCGGCAGAGTCCAAAATAGGCGCACAGTGTACTGATGAACTGTCGCACTACGCTACAATTTTTAGTTCAACTGCTATTTTTTTATCAAATTTTCTCCGAATTTCAGCCCTTCGAACGCCAGGCCTGGTGTGGCCGAAATCAGGCATAAAATTAATTTTCACCTCCGGTCGTTGAGCGTGTGGAGGCTTTTCAGATATACTCCATGCTGTTCTTTCCTTCGTAATCTGCGCCTGGCGGCTACCGCAGGGAGGGGAGAGAGAGAGAGAGAGAGATGCTACTGCTCGGTGCAGTGTACCTTTCAGGGCACTTAACCTATTTTTTGCTACTGGAGAGACTTGTAAAGTAGGAATTCACTATTCATCATTTTTGCAGTGAAACTCACCCCGGCCTCATTTCTATCTGGTTTTGTGGCAGAGGAGTATTGATCAGTAGGACTCTTTCATTTATTTGGCACTACTTTACTTTATCACTGAGTGATAGGGAAGTCTCCTGTTTTTTGTGATCATCAAGGACGAGTCCATTATTTACTTGTGTCAAATCGCTATCATTCTTCGTATCACCTCTCAAAGCTTCACTGTTCTCGCGAGAATGAACAATGTTCCATGATAACTTTCCTCACGAATGTCTCAATTTTTTCTTCATTCTTCACTTTTCACTTATTTGATTTTGTAGCAAGATTTATTATTGGAAACCCCTCAGGGGGATAAAACTATTGTATCTATGGGAATTAGCGCTCCCAGGGGGACTATGTGAGGGCCCGAGCTAAGGGTTAGGTAGGCTTCCTTTTTGTTGAAATAACATAGGTTTTTGTTCTGTTACGGACCATCTTTTTTCGCTTCACTGCTGTCCTGTTTTTTCAACACCTACTACTTTCTTCTTGAACTTTGATCTTGTTTCATAAACTTCTTTCTCATCTTACTGTTTCTATGCCCTTTCTGCGTAGATTCCACGTTCCCTGAACTCCATACTAAATGGTGCCTTCCTCCTTCCTCTCTTTGGATCGCCTTCGTAGCGGATAGGGAGGCTTAAACTAACTAATAATCTAATCTTTTTTATTCTTGGAAAACCAACCAAGGTACCGAAGTCTTCCTTCATGGGTGCTGCGGCCCCGGCCTCAGCCTATTTTTGCTTCAGTTGCAGCGCTGCTTGAGTTTCTTGGTCGGACTATCACTTGCAAAAGCTGCATTCTATTTCTCATAGAAGGGTAAGAAAATTCTACCCTTGGTGTGTTTGAGTTCTCCCACGTATAGATAGCTGGGAACATCACTGCGAGTAAACACGTACGGTTGTCCTCATTATTCTTCCTTGAGCTTTACAGGACATAACATTTCCAGCTTTGTCCTCTGTTCTCCAGCACGTCAGGCCTGCTGTTCTCGATGGTTCTCAACAATAAAATTAAAAGTCCATCGCGTCTGCAGGACAAATTATGGGCTTAGGTATAGATGTGCAACGTATCAACTACGGTGCTGATGATTGGATTGGGGAATTGCCGATCGATTTTCCCTTCACAATGTACTATGCTGAAGAAAATAGTTCTTCAGTGTTTCATAAATGATTCGTGAGAAATATGCTTCTTGGTCTTAAAGACGGTATGCTATCTTTGTGGGAATACCTTCGTGTCTATGTTGTCCTTGATGGTGACCTCGGTTACCTTCTGTAGAGACAACAACATTGGTAGTTGTAGGCTGCTGTAGAGTTAGCTTCCTCTGGAGGACAGTTATTGTATTTATGAGAATTAGCACTCTCTGAGGGGGAAAATGCGAGTCCCACAGTTTAAAGGCAGGGCTTTTTTGGTAAATTAGAATAGATTCTACTTCGTCAAATCTTTTATCGGTTCGCTGCTCTCTTTTTTTTTCTGCAGCAACTAATTCTTTCATTAACTTTTATCATGTTTCATAAACTTTTTTCTCATTCACTGTTTCTTTACGCCGAGGGTCTTGTGTGAGAACACACTTTGTGCAGAGATTCCCCATTCCCCAATCTCAATGCTTAATGAGGTCTTTCTTCTACCTTTCATAAGAACTTCGTTGTGGTTAGAGAGGCGTAAAATTTCTAACCTAACGTGAAGTTAGCTCGGCAAGTTGAGTTCTTCTGCTTTTCCTCATAGTTCTTACCATCTGCCACTTCCTGAACGAGTTCACTCTCCGGCGCATCTCCATCATTCGTTCCTCTTTTCGTTCCCTTTCATTCGTTCCTCTTTCGCTCATTTTTACTACACTAGCTGCGGTAAGCTATAAGTGTCAATCGGAGTAAAGGCTAATAAAAATAAAATTTACTTCTAACCAATAGCAAACTACGTTGTAAGGTAGATAATTGTACGTGCCAGTATGACTTTATGTTCGTAATTTCTTGCAGGACACGCGCAGCATTACCTCCCTTCTTGATTTTCCCCAATTTCCTGCCTTCTTGATCAGAGATGTTGCTCATGCTAACAAGGAACACAACTTAAATTAGGACGTCTGCTTGCTTCTCATTGATTGTAACAGCGCCCTCCTCTCTCTCCCTTAGGGCTCTAGACAGTCCCTCGCCCCCGAGTCTGTTTTATGTGCTTTTTGTGGTTTGGTGGTGTTCACTAGTCTCGCGACTGTGTGATGCCTTGTCACGAAAATTTTACGTTTAAAGCGCAGGATTTTAATTTTCTTCCGATTTCATAGGACTGCTCTGAGTAAAGCTGCCGATTAATTTCTAGCCATTCCGCTTATCCGGTTTTTTGAAAAAATGGAAACTTCAGGCTTTGGGTTCTAACAAATATATTGTGGGAGAATAGTCGGACAGTGCCCAACATTTGACAGTTTTGTTATCAGTTTTCAATTCGTCACTGAATGGATTCTGTGCGAGTGATATTATTGAATACCCTGCTTTGTTATGTCACTGAGTGCCAACACGTCTCTTCCAGCGAGCGTGAACGCCCGGAAGAAACCCAAATTGTCCTAACGAACTGAAATGTAATCAAGAAACTCACAGCCATTAAGCCGACTCGCACTCCGATCTAATAAGCGTCCTAGAAATCTACTGAATAAGTCCATCAATATCGCGCATCGTTGCTGCGATCACCTGGTGTGGCTGCGGTGATTCGACTGGGAGCAGAACAATAACACCTCGCGTGACTAGCTGATAAAGGCCATTGTGTCATTTCCCGCCAGTACAGCAGTGTCCGCCTGGACCAGCTAGAATCAGCGTGGGCACTTGTCGGTGTGTGGCAGTACGCCAGCATGCGTTAGAATTTTGTAGCCTGTTCTAGCGGAAAGTGCAGTGTGTAATCGACAGTTGTGCTATGATGTTGCGTGCCGATTAAGGTAGCCAAACGTTCTCTCCTGTGTGTTACCTCGGAAGGAATTGTACTTGTGAATCGCGATGACTCCTCACGTAATGAGTGAGGTTTTTACGCTTCTCTTCGGCAAGAAAAAAGAAAAAGTTTATTTCCAGTAGAGATGGTACAAAAGTACCATCATTGGTTTTTCAAATATCTTGAGTTAATACTCTTAGATGATACACACACACACACACACACACGAGTATTGTAATACCCATGTCACTAGTCGAAAAGCAAGGAAGAGAAGAGCAGCGTATACTTAACAGCGAGTGCGACTAGAACAGCATTGACTTGGGGTACTACGGAAAGCGCCATACAGTGGTAACCCGAGCTTCTAACCGAAGTACGTATTTGCAACACACTACTGGACGCTTTTTTGGCTTTAAATTTGTTGAATTAGCGTAGCATGCCCTTTTCGTGCTTCCTCTTACTTTTTCCGAAGTGCAGTGATGCCATGATGTTTTTAGTACAAACGACATGAGCCTCTATGTGTGCTGTACAACTATATTACAATGTTTTTCTTGGCTCGTAGAGGTATTTTTTGCTGTTTTTAGAAACTCGACGAACGAAAGAGATGTCAAGCATGAACATAATGAGGATGGTTTATTTATTTTGATGGCGTGTGCAAACGTCGAAATAGATTTTCGGGATGTGGGGTTTTGCTCATGCGTATAAGGGTATCCTGTGTGCTATTCAGGAAGTCACAGTAATAATATCTAAGAGGCTCAAGTGCTACTTTATGAACTTCAAAATTCCGAGAAATTTGTTCGAAATGGCTGTTTTTATGGTTGACATGTCACATTTTCAAAAAGGCCTCTGCAGAGGGAACAAAATCTTGAATGAATAGTGTTATTGTGAAACTTTTCCCAAGGAAGATACGGGTTGCTGTGTGGCCGTCAGATTGGGATCCGCGAGTTTTTTTCAGATTTCTTGTGCTAAGAGAAAAAAAATCGTGCACAAAACAAACCAAAAGTTAAGATCTAGTTACTCTACTGGTACCACAGAAAATGAATACATGGCTAATTTTTCAGTGCTGGCCACTGGAGGAAAGCAAGGTCCCTCAGGGGGAGACAACTATTATATTTGTGGGAATTAGCGCTCCCAATAGGAAAATGTGAGGGCCCGAGCTGGGAGTTAGCGAGGTCTCCGTTTTGTTGAAATAAGATGTTTTTTGTTATGTTAAGGACCACCTTTTTTCGGTTCACTGCTGTCCTGTTTTTCAGCACCTACTTCTTTCTTCTTCAACTTTTATCTTATTTCATGAACTTCCCCCCTCAGGGGGCTACAACTGTTGTATCTATGGGAATTAGCGCTCCCAGGGGGACTATGTGAGGGCCCGAGCTAAGGGTTAGGTAGGCTTCCTTTTTGTTGAAATAAAATAGGTTTTTGTTCTGTTACGGACCAACTTTTTTCGGTTCACTGCTGTCCTGTTTTTTCAACACCTACTCCTTTCTGCTTCAACTTTGATCTTGTTTCATAAACTTCTTTCTCATCTTACTGTTTCTATGCCCTTTCTGCATAGATTCCACGTTCCCTAAACTCCATACTAAATGGTGCCTTCCTCCTTCCTCTCTTTGGATCGCCTTTGTAGCGGATAGGGAGGCTTAAACTAACTAATAATCTAATCTAATCTCTCCTGAACTTCTTTCTCAACTTACTGTTTCTATGCCCCTTCTGCATGGATTCCACATTCTCTTATCTCCATACTAAATGGCACCTTCCTCTTTTAGATACGCTCTTTTTTGAAGCGGTTAGGGAGGCTTAAACTAACTTACAATCTAATCTGGAGGAAAGCAATCATCTGGTGTGTGGGACCTGTTTTGGTGTATGCAATGCTGGGAATATACACTGTCGGAGTTCAGGTACGTAGAACCAGTAGCTATTGTAGGTCTCACTTTCAGCGTTAAGGAGAAATGCTCGGGACATTAACGTATTTACTTCCAGGCTCTACTCGAGACAAGCGCACCGTTGTCTTCAATTTGTTAGCGTACGGATAATTCAACTTCAAATGTATTGATGGTCAGGAAAGGACAAGTGACGCCCCACTGTGACTTCTGATAAGCGTATCTTGACTTCTGCGGTAGTTGATGATTTACTGGTTATTGAAAATAAAATTTTCAGAGTGTTAAACTACGTAATAATGTTGAGTGACCTGCACCATGGAAAGAATGACAGTGTAGTTTTCAAAATCTGATAATTATATTAACGTGATTGCTTGCCCATCCTCAGACGGCTCTCGTATTGGTCATAAAACTAAAACCAGAAAAAAGCAACCGTCCGGCAACTTGGCCCAACGAGTCACGAGTGATATTCTTCGATGATACTTTTACTCAATTTCGAAGCGTGGGATTTCAAGAGGCTTAAGTAGAAGTAACAGATTTCTCTCTGTGTTCCTTTTTTTTACCCCTCTGGGGGATATAACTATTGTGTCTATGGGAATTAGCACTCCCAGGGGGACTTTGTAAGGGCCCGAGCTAAAGATTAGGTAGGCTTTCTGTTTATTGAAATAGAATAGGTTTTTGTTTTGTTACGGACCATCTTTTTTCGGTTCACTGTTGTCCTGTTTTTCAGCACCTACTACTTTCTTCTTCGATTTTTGTCTTGTTCCATGAAATTCTTCCTTAGCTTACTGTTTTAATGTACCTTGTGCGTAGATTCCGCACTCCCTGAACTCCATACTAAATGGTGCATTCATCCTTCTCTTTGATCATCTTTGGTGTTGTAAAAGGAGGCTAAAACCATCTGATAATTAATCAATCTTTGCTATCTCTTCACTGCCTTTTCTTCTTCTTCATTCGTAGTTTGCTGTTTCTGTGCGCAATCTACACTATATGGGAACACATTTTGCGCTGTACGAGGACGCCGCTTCTAGGACGATCCTTAGCAGTGGCAATTTCCTCAAGCCTGGCCACGGTATCATAAGCTCCAGCTCATAATCTCCTCGACTGCATTAAAAAAAATAATATTTTTATTTTCCCTCTTTCGAACATCTTTGTTGTAGTTGGGGTGGACTAAACCTTTATCTTATCCCGGCTTATCTCTGTTGAACCAACTTTTTATCTTTACTGGGCAGTTTTATTGCCTGGAGAAATTTTTCACTCATGCGCACGAATGATACGAACTTTTTATTTCGCTCAGGAAGCTAGCGCTCAAGTGCTGATCTCATCGCTCAGAAATGTGCATCTGACAGCCACGTGTAGTAAGTAGTCATTACACTTCATAAACCTCCTTTGGTACAATTATTCGTTCAAGTAATTCACTGTTTTTTTTTGTTCGTTGGTCTATGAACGCACATCGTCTATGGTTGTCGACTTCCAGCGTGCGGGGCTCATCACCTCGAGTCCTACTAGCTCAAGACGAAATTATTCGAAATGGTGACGAATTAGTGTTAATATTACGTGCTTTGAGGAATTAATTCGTCGTAGAAAACTTCTGATATTGCGATAATGAAGTCATCAATTAAGATAATCATCAGCCTGTTAATGTTTGTACCGCTGTTACAACCGTGTGCCTGAAAGGAGACAAGGCATCTGTCAGTATTCTGCTTGAGTGAAACGCGTTGTTTCTATTCCTTTGGCTGCTCAGTGTCTGTTTCAGTTCCTTTGAACCATTGTAATGAATATAAAAACAATCCTGAAGTTCTTAAAATTTTAAACAATCGTCATTTGCGGTATAGCTCAGCGTCTGTCTTTCAAGTTCCTTGAGAAGATTTGTTCGACTGTGTACGATGGCCTTTACGCTCATAAGGAATGAGGGGATTTTGTGCAATTCTTATGAGTTAACTAATAGTACCTGTGGCTGCCCAGTGTGTTTGAATGTACCGTAGTATGTACAGAATTTCAATGGCGAGACAATTATAATCTCGAATTGTAATTATAATCATGATCATATAATTTTCGATGTTCAAATAATGTTGATGTCCGTCTTACGTGGTAAGTCGGAAAAGCCTGATACTGATTAAATTATGTGACCTCCGGTGCGATATGGTTTGAATAACTGAAGCGCTAGCAAACCCATGTTACTACTACTACTAATAGTAGCTGTCACCGGTTACATCCATTTAACTGATTTACTGCAGTTAGGTCAGACTGAAATTCAAAATCTAGCTCTATTTAAATTTAATTGTAACATTTGGCCTCAAAACAAGCGAAAGATTGATCGGAACGCACTGTCTTTATCCTGCGCGAGTTGTAATTGCTATACATATACCAAATATAAATGACGAAGTAGAGCAATTTTTCAGAGTATGCGTGGGGTGTAGCTGGTAAAACACCTGTGAACGACATAATTCGTAGGTAGCGCGTTCACTTATGAAGCAAAGTAGTAATGAGCCTACTTGCATTACGCTTTGTCATGTAGAAGCTTGATTTTCAAACAAATGATGTCGTGTTAGCGGTTTATCTGGCAGCTGTTATGTGGCCACAAGTGTTAAAAGACCAATAAATCTCTAACACGTCACGGCCAGATCCGTTGTATTGGGTGTGGTGAACCTGCTAGCGTCCGGAACGCTACAGAGATATTCTTATCGTTTGTTTGCTCTTGTGAAAAATCTCCTGCAAGCACTTCAACAATGTCGTAATGGTAAAAAATAACGTCTGAAAATTGTTGCTGAACGCCCATGAGTGGAGCCACTGAATTGTTTGAAAATCCGTTTCCTAATTCACCGGCGCTGATTTGGTGCTGCTACTGTGGACTTCATACTTATAATTCCTAGAGAAAGTTCTTCGCGAAAAATTGTAGCAGAAAAATACTTTTTGAAGCTTTCTTCACTTTCATTTAAGTAGTGCATAGTTTAGGATTTATGCTGTCGTTTCTCTAGTCAGATCTTCCGGCCGTGGGTGTGAGTAGCGTAGGACCAAGACTGTCGATTCTGCATTTTAAAGCATTTGGTAAAATGTTCCATGGAAGCGAGATTGAGGTTTTACATATGAAGCCAGAGGAAGAGTGGTATAGAAACTTGCTATTCATCAGGACAGAAGAAGTTCCAATTAGATTCCTGTCCGTCAACAACAAATGAATTCAGACACGCCTGGCCACGTCAATTTGGTGAAAGCGTCTACATGTGGAGTTTGACGTGGTGTATTGTAGGTCAATGTTAATTGTCGGGTATTGAATTCCTGGGCGGAGATGTGACGTAGTAAATTGAATTGGCCTTGCAGGAACATCAAAACGCTATTTTAAATTGTGTTTCTCTAAAAAGACGAGCATTATTACTGGTGTTGTGTTCAGAAATTACAGCTATTTCACTTGATTTAGAACCATCTTTCTCGGAATACATCTCCCGTCAGCTATTGCATCTATGCGAATTAGAGTTCCCAGGGAGAAGATGCGAGGTTTCGAGCTAAAGGTTGGGTAGGCCTTCCTTTTGATGAAATAGAATGAATTTTCTATTATGTTACGGACCATTTTTTTCGGTTTACTGCTGTTCGGCTTTTCAGCACCTACTTCTTTCTTCTTGAACTTAAATCTCGTTTTAAAAACTTTTTCCGAAAGTTATTGCTCGTATGCGCAGGGGATTTTGTGTGAGAACACACCTTGTGCATAGATTTCCCTTTCTCCAAGCTTCATTTTAAATGAGTCCTTTCTCCTTCCTCTGTTTGAAACACCTTTCTTCTGGTTTGGGAGGCTTAAATTAACTTATATAACATAATACATTAGCTTCTTTATTGTACGGTGTAAATTTTTGTTACCTCATCAATTTTTTTGTTCATACCAAAATGATAATTTACTAGTTTCTTGGGGTTCAGTTGATAAAGTTAATAAATTATTTTACAGATTTTGTGTGTACATCCGAAGTGCAAGCATCTTCCGCTTGATTTTTATACTCGTGACACCTCTCTGAATTTACACTCTCACCTATTATGTCGGGAGTAGCAAGCAAGAATTTCATGTATCTCTTCTGGTGTATCATCACGCATTTAGAGCGGCCAGCTGCAGTCCAGCACACGTGTTGGAGTGTTGCTTGCGCCCTTGCGGGGACTGGGTTAGTGGTCGGTGAAAGTGATGTTGATTACACCGTGCTTTGTTACCTCAATGAAACTATTTCTGTTTCATACAGTACTGAACTATTGGCATAATTGGAGAACTTTTTTTCATGCACGGAATTCATTTTTAGTGTTGTGACCACTGTTCATCATTCTCAATATTCGACGAGTTGTGAAACATGTATATTTTATAGACAAGTTTGTTCTATTAAGGTCCATTTTTCCGACCTGCGAGTTTTGGCTTCTCTTGATGGCGCGGACAGTGACAACCTCTGAAAGGAGTCCTGTGGTACTTAACTATCGTTTTCTACAGGGGTATTAACCCAATTTAATTGCATAACAAAGCGTTCAAGGTTCAGTGTTGGCTGAAGGTACGCGTTAGCTATTCGAAACTCTCTAAATCAGGGGTTCCAAATTTTTTTTCGCCGCGCATCGCTAAAAAAAATTCATCCAAACCTCGCACCCTCTGAAACAAAAATTCCAATGCGTAGCCAATAACCTATTATTCACGTGGACTTCCCCTCAGGGGGATACAACTATTGTATCTATGGGAATTGGCGCTCCCAGGGGGACTATGTGAGGGCCCGAGCTAAAGGTTAGGCAGGCTTTTTTTTTGTTGACGTAGAATAGGATTTTGTTTTGTTACGGACCATTCTTTTTTCGGTTCACTGCTGTCCTGTTTTTCAGCACCTACTACTTCCTTCTTCAACTTTGATCTTGTTTCATTATCTTCTTTCCCAACTTACTGTTCCTATGCCCTTTCTGCGTAGATTCCGCATTTCCTACACTCCATACTAAATGGTGCCTTCCTCATTCCTCTCTTTGGATCGCATTTGTTGCTGCGGGTAGGGAGGCTAAAACTAACGACTAAACTAAACTCACCTGGACTTTTCTCGCGTCCCCTAGAATATCGTCTCGCATCCCCAGGGAGTTTGAGTATCCCACGTCCGGAACCCATATTCTAAATGATACTTGAAGCTTGATTTGTGCGTTAACGACCAGTAATTTGCGCTACGCGTAAACCAGGCACAAACGGAAGAGCTAGCCAGCTACCGCGCCCACGAAACTTGCGCAGGTGTCTATCAGAGTCTAGGTGGGTAATGAGTTGTATGCACTTGCAGTCGCTTGTGCTGCTCAGTTGTGAGTCAGATATCAAAGAGTGGAGAGTGAAGTCGGCAGCCGTGAACAGTGTTCAAGCGTTGCTGTGCGAGGAGTTGTACACGGTTGAAGCCAAGGTCATTTGTTCCATTGATCTCCTCAGCAAGCTTTGTGTGGCAGGTGCGAGTTTAGCAGGGGAAACTTTTTTGCCAAGTCAAATGCGACACTATAATGCTTGACATGAGAAATACTTCCTACATCTCTTAGCCCATTGATTGTAATTGTGACGTCTCGTCTACGTTAAGACCACCTTTTTCGGTTCACTGCTGTCCTGTTTTTCAGCACCTACTACTTCCTTCTTCAACTTCTATCTTGTTTCATGAACTTACATCCCGATTTACTGTTTCTATGCCCCTTCTGCATAGATTCTGCATTCCCTACTATCCATTGTAAATGGTGCCTTCTTCTCTTCGATACGCTCTTTTTTGTAGCGGTTATGAAGCTTAAACTAACCTATAATCTAAAATCTTGTGACGCCACGCTAGTGGTCCGAGATTTCGCGCCATTCGTTATGAATCGAAGGGACGAGGTTAACATGTTGACAGCGTATTGGAACATATGTGCACCACTATGTAAATTACTCATTCATGTTCCGGTATAAATTCGCTGCAATTAATCTATTTCGCGATCTTTTTTATACATGAATGTTATCATACGTGGTAAAATGTTAACGTGTTTTTATATTTTTCTCATTTCGTAGAAAGGATGGAAGTGTATTCGAGCAGTTGAACTCGATTCTCCAATAATTGGGGAATTATTATTATAGCAGAGTTATTCTGCTGCTTACACGCCAACCAAACCAACCGTAACACCCGCGAAAACACAGTCAACGTGTAAGGTTAGCTCGTATATTTCTCATAGAATGAGGTTGACCAAGATTTATATATACTAAGTGGTGTGCGGTGATACTTTTTCTGCCAGACGAGTCCATAAAAACTCAGTTTCTTTTAATTATTTTTGAGACGACGAATAATGGAAGTGAAGTTGAGTTTGTTTGGGCCCAGCATCAGCCTGTGCCATTGAATTAAATTATTTGAACCAAGAAAATACTTTGCTCACACATTTTCTCGTAATTTAATGAGGTTAGGGTCCTCATTTTATCACTGAAGCATGCGAGTTGCACGAGGTAAGGCTTCTTCATACTATTCTCCTGTTCATGTTAAACCTATACAATACGAAGCCGTCAAAAATCATCAAATTTTAACACAGTTCAACAAACCATTGTTCAATACAGTTCAACAAACCATTGTATTACACAGTTCAACA
>JACJUY010005542.1:21370-59054 GCA_014220935.1 Platorchestia sp. MABIK | reverse complement strand
TAAATAAATTTTTTTTTTTTTTTAACAGTAAAGATTTTAGTATAAAATGTTAAGTTTCAAAGCCTTATTCCTCGCTTTTATTTTCTTTGTCAAAATTTGTAAAAATACAAACCGACATGTGCTTCCAAATTACTGTAAGCCATGGATGTGTGCTTCATTGTATTTACAAAATAGTAAAATTAAAACACGAAGGCAAAATCATCATTATAATCTAACCATCAACATCAGAATGATGATTTCATCATCTACGCCAGAATAAATTCAAGCGCTGCAACGAATTGGGTTCGTTTGAAGGTAGGTAATCTAAACGTTGACGTCATGTAAGGAAACGCTTGAATTAAGATTTGAATTAGAATTCTAAACGCCTTCGAAAATTTTTTTCTATGAGTACAGTTACACTACTAGGATTTACTTTAGAAACTAACAGAAGGTTTCAAAATTAATGGGTGAGTTTTCACCTTGATTGCGTGCTAAATGTTAATATTATCACTGCGAAATCATTCCTATATTTTTGGAAATATACACTCTTAATATGCAGGTACTTGAAATATTCAGACGCAGCAAAGCTTTTTATGCGAATGGAAAAAAATTGTTTTAAAAAACTGACAAGTTTGCACTGAGACGAATCCGTAACCTTGAGCATTGATTTGTTAACATAAATTTCGTACTAGTAAATTGAGCAATTGTTTCTATTTTTGAGATTCGTGTGATCAGATATTGGTGAAGTTGACTAACTTGTTCTGTGGGTTATTTTGAAAGTGTGTTCAGTGGCATGTGTTATTGTGTACCAAAAGTAAATCTTGAATTGTCCAACTGTGGCAATAAAAAACTTTGGACAGGGGAAAAATAAGATACCTAAACAAAATAACAGTGAGCTTGAATTTTGATAAATTATGTATGACAGAGAGCCAGTTTGAACAAATTTATTTAGAAAAGTCGAAGCTTCGTGAATAGACCATCACATCATGTGGTTAAAAGGAATGAAATCGGATTATTTTTTGTCCTGGTTCTAAGACACTTCGTGATAAATACTACATTCAATTTTTGGCAATTTGGTTCATTCTATATTTGGAAAAGTTATGGATTAAAGTCAATGAAATAATCTTTCATAACTCTTTTCCAAGTACGAGAACGCTGAAAAATATCTCAAACAATGCCAATTAGGAGGTTTTAAGGAAATCAATATGAATTAACGTTAAATAACGTGAAAAATTAACCTAGGTATATTATTACACAAAACAAAAAATCAATAAGAATGATCAATTAGAGGATCTCAAATTCAAAATCGTGAAAAGTGGCCGTTTTTACCTTTTCTTGCATTAAAGTTATAATAAATAAGTGTGGGCGTACATTTTTAATGTCAACCACCGCATACGCAAAAGATTTACGTAGATAGAACGACTTGTCTTACTTATTCATGCCGAGGACCAAAATGCATTTACTACATGATTAAAGTCGATTGTTTGTTTTGCTCAAATTTTAAATGTTGGCAGAAAAACCCAATTGGTCGGGTAGGAAAGTCTACGAGCGCTCTTAAAGTAAGTACATGAGAAACAGACACCCCTCTACACACGTCTCTCAGCAACGGACAGCATTCTACACATACGTCTTTCAAAAACAGACAGTACTCTACTCAAGTCTTTCAATAACAGACAACACTTTACGCGCGTTTCTCAACAGCAGACAGCGCTTTACACACACGTCTTTCAAAAATAGACAGCACTATACACCCAATTCTTTCAACAACAGACAGCACTCTACACACAAGTCTTACAACAACAGACAGCCCTCTACACACATCTTTCAAGAACAGACAGCACTCTACACACAAGTCTTTCAACAACAGACGGTACTCTACACACGAGTCTTTCAACAACAGACGGCTCTCTGCACGCAAGTCATCTAACAACGGACTGTAAGTACTCTACACACAAGTCCTAACCCAAGCTTCCCGTAGCCAAGTCTGGTCATTAGCTGAACAATGAGGGTGTGGCAGCCTTTCTTTTTCCAGATACCATTTCGGAGGGAAGGCTTCTGCTCAAGTGAGTGCTAGAAAGTTTTCAGTGCACCTCGCTATTTGATAACTAAGACTGTAAAACGTGCAGAGTTCAACAGTGAAAAAACTTTGTAATTTTTAAAATAGTAAAATTGTTTGAAAAACGTGAGTGGGAAGCACCTGATTTTCAAAAAATTTTGGTTTGTGATTTTCAAGGACAGTTTATGAGGTATTGTTTCGTCTTCTCTCTCAGCTATTTGAGTTTGCGTTTGTGCCATTTTCTAAGTTATAAAATTCCCGAGAGAGTTTAAAGCACCCGTAACTTGGAATTTACGCGTTCTAGTTAGAAAACCTTTTGTAGTACTGCAACACAGTGCAGGATTTTGCATGTGATCTGTATCTGGGTCGAAAAGAAATTACATATAGGTATGAGTTATAATATTCTATCGACGTATTAAAAATGTTGAGATTGTTTACACAGTTCAACTGTCTAAGAATTATTTGCAATTTTTATATTATAGCGTTAAAAAATAGCCTGAATTATGCATACAGTTCGTATACGATATGAATAGATACGAACGAACATAGATTTACTTGACTTGAGTTCTCAAGTCAATTCAGTGAAATAGTAATAAAGCCCTTGAATGCTGCTATATAATTTCTATTTACTCTTTCAAGAGACCAAGGGAAACAAACTTTTGGCGTCTCTAGCTTTGAAGAAGTATTCTTGTTCTTTATAACTCAAAATCTTTTCAATATTTTATCTTACGATACCAGCTGGGCTTAGAATAGAATTCCCCTCGTAGGCTACCAAATTATTCATGTGACAACGAATACGTAGTGAATCATTTCTTGACTTAGCGGAAGACAATGCAGAGCAATCACTGGTTCGCGTTCTCTGATGAGGAACTACCGTAGTATTTCACAACTTCCCCATTACGGAACGTCAGCTAGTTGCGTTGTGTCACATTCACCGTGAAGTCTCCGCAAAAATTTTGCAACTCAAAGAGGGAAGTTCGCGTCTTTGTTGCCGAAAGTTGCCTCCTGCGGCGATGTAGGGCCGCAGCGTATCATAGATTCTGGGCTGACCTGCGCTGCTCCCTTCTCGAGTTCAAAGCAGGAATATACCAAAAGACTTTGGCTTGCAAGGTAAATTTACAGGGGCTCACGTTAATTTGTGCCGTTATTTGAGTTCTTGAGTTTTTAAAAGTACGAGGTATTTTAAATCGCTGCATGATATCAATGTGAGGATATGAGAAGGTGATGGGTAAGTCAGAGATTGAATTCTGCTCTGCACGCAAGAAAATTCAACCGCAATGAGAAAAAATGAAAATCGATGTGAATGTGGTAATAGTATTGAAGTTTTAAAGGAATGAAAATATCGGAGGAATGGAGCCGAAGGGGAATGAAGAAATGAATGAAAACAAGCGGTTTATAAACTCACAAAGTTGTGTATCATTGCTAGAGATGGGATGGAAAGCAAAAATAAGGTTTGGATGAAAGACCTAAACATGAATAGTGCTGAAATGCATTCTTTAAATACAGATGATCTTGGTGTAGCTATGAAAATGGTTTCTACGAAAACTCGGTAACTTTAACCGTCTTCCACGACAGGAAAGAATAAATGAAACAAAAAACATAAATAAATCGTTCAAGAATTGAATTGGTCGAAGCACTGACGTTTAAAATAAACATCGGGTTGAATGGAGAAGAAGCAGAATGAAGAAATGATATTAGACAGGCGATCGTTGAAAAATGGCAGGTAGATACGAATTTTTTCAGGGAAAAGTGACTTAGGAAAAGCGAAAGTAGAACAGAATATTTTATGGACTATGCGCTGGTTGAGAACAATAGTCTAGGAGTTGCCGAGTGCAGCATATCGAGAAATGAGCAATGGCGGAGATCATGTTTAGTGACGGAATATGTGCTGGTAGAGAACTATTGTAGGAGTTGCCCAATGCATCATTTTGAGAAATGAGCAATGGCGGAGTGAGCGAGTTGTCAGGGAACGTTGAATCGAAAGAGGTGCACGATGTAATTTTTCACGAAATGAACAATGAACGGTACACGAAATGAACAAATGACACGAATGTACAAAAGAACAAATGACACGAAATGACACGAACGGCACACGAAATGAACGGTACACGGTACACGAAATGAACAAATGACACGAACGTACAAAAGAACAAATGACAAGAAATGACACGAACGGCACACGAAATGAACGGTACACGAAATGAACAAATGACACGAATGTACAAAAGAACAAATGGCACGAAATGACACGAACGGTACACGAAGTGAACGGTACACGGTACACGAAAGGAACGCTACACGAAATGAACAATGACGGAGTGAGAGAGTTGTCAGGGAAGGTTGATTCGAAAGAGGTACACGATATAATTTTTCGCGGACTTCAACTCATGCGGACGAACAGCAGCCTCAGTTATTTCCACTTATTCACAACTTCTATCAAGAGTCGTGTTAGTTTCACAATTGAGACTAATTCTTGTCCGTTGAAGTTGAGGTTTGCGCATAATATTATGATGTCGCAGGAATTAAGGATCGGCTCTACGTAAGGTCTCGTGTCTCTGAACAAAACCTGCGATCAGCGGCAGCTCATTGGAAAAGAGATAGAAGTGCGAGACTTGTATGTACACTGAGCTATGAATGGAAGAATTTAGTGACTGGAAAGCTGAGTAGATAAAACTCATGAATGCCAAAATATAACCGATACATGAGGAGACTGTTGACAGATCAGAATACCATTCAGTTATTCATCCATTCAGTTGTTCATCCATTCAGTTATTCATTCATTCACAACCTGGGACCTATTTCAGCAGAAGAAAAAACAGTATTGTGACGTGACGAGTGAATCAGCGTGATCCTCTAACAATATACACCTCGAAGGTAAGGTGGAATGCTATTTTCTACCACTTTCAGAACCGATAGAAGCGATAAACGCCTCTTTTTTTCACACGCTCGTCTTCGACTTTGGCTGGATAATTCCAATGTATATAATCAGTATTCAAGTCGGGTACTTGAAATCAAAATCATTTAAACTTCTTCAATTTTTCTTGGTTCCTGTGAGATTCATGCAAGAACTTCAGAAAAAGACCGATCATTAATGAACCATCATTAAGCTTTCCCTGCTCTTGCTCAAAAGGATCCTTGCAGGCTGAAGCTCAACTAAGTGACTTCGATCGGATAACTGCACGGAGCTTGCTAACTCCTTTTCAATGAAACATCAACTTGAGTGCTTTGTTTTTTTAAATTTATTTCGATGTAGAAATTCAGTAAGCACGGTAAGTTCTTTCAAGTTAAATTGGATAAAATACGTATCCTTGTACTTGATATTCTTCTTTCATGCCTTCACACAGGCATATTTTTTAGATGACATGCTTTTATCATCGGTTATTCTACTCACTGCTTTCATTCAAATCTCCATGACATAGTATGTATGACATAGTAATCTCCATCGAAGTATGACAAACGTTTTTTTTAACTAAGAACTTTAATGCAATTATTTATTACAACAGGTTCTCTTTTTCATCATATATATTAAAAATGATGTCAACAATCCCCCATGGCTATGAATCTAACATGCATTCCTCGAATTTATATCTTCATTACTAGAAAGCAGGGTCATATTTAAAGCATGGCGAAGCTTTACTTGCGTTGAAGTTCCTTTATCTTTGCCTAAATCGCTCTATCTTCTCCAAATTCAATTCATTCTTTATCTTCTCCCAAAAGTTCATCCCTCATCACATTTAGCAAATACACGGCGACAGTTTGTTGATCCTTTACCAAAAACTGAGAGTTTCAAACGACATTCAGTCAATTTTCCTTCGAAGAGTTCCCGACTGTCACAATCAGCTTTAGCACATTTGATAAAAAAAATACGATGTGATTTTCATGATTATTGGAAACTTGAAATCGTTTGTGCATAATGACCAGTAGCGAATATTAATGCCGTAAAAAATGTGAAATGAAGGAAAAGAATATCGGTTTCATTCGACGAAATTAATTTATCCTGCGTTAAAGCTTTTCGTGCATTTTGAAACTACAGCTAAAAAAAGAATTCGATTAACATTTTGCGAAAACTTTTTTGTTTTTCCCAAAGTTACAAGAAAAACATTTTCAATGAATATTCTTCGAAAATCTGCATTAAAATTATACACTGATTCTTAGAACGTTAAATAGAAAAAAGTTTTTTGCAAATCATTCCCAAATTTGTTTTTTGCTTTTAAATCCATGTGAAAGGCTTGAGACAAACAAACCTGGAGCAGATGAAACTTTGAATTTCGCGAACTCTATTAAAACAAAACCTGGAGCAGGCGAATGATTAGAATTTCGAGTAATTTATTTGAACTAACCTGGAGCAGACGAAAACTTCAAATTTCATGAACTTCATTGAAGCAAAACCTGGAGCAGACGAATGCATGGAACTTTGAAAATTTTGTAGAAATAAAATCTAGAGAAAACCACGGTTTGAAATTTCTAAAACTCTATTGAAAGGAGGCCTTAGAGCAGAAAAACTCGTTAAATTTTCTGAAAACTGAAGGCAGAATATTTCAAATCCGTGCAGACATGAAGAGCCACTTAACAGGGCGGCGGAAGACATTGCTGGGGACAACCGTCGTCTCATTCTGAACTGTCAACAAGGTTAGACCTTAATTAGGGCCTTGCCGACACCAAACGCACATCAGTCTCCGACTCTTCGTTGCATCGGAGGCAATGTATATGTTCAGATCAATAGATGACTTTGATATCAGATTCAAAGTCAAAATTAGTTTTTTAGTATTAGTTTCTTGGAAGAGAAGCTTTCTCTTCCATAATATAGAAGACTTCGAAATTAGAATCAAAGCTCGACAAATTCAAGTCAAAGCTCTCACAATGAAGGTAAAAAACGCTCAAAGGCTGTGGGGACGCCTGTATAAGTGACTTAACACGTTGGTCGCGATGTGAGCCCCGGTGTACACCAAGGGAATTTTCATAATGCTGCTGACTGACCAGTAGTCTCGAGCTCAATTTTTTTGGATACTTAATTAAAGCTATATGAAGGCATAATCCAGTTTATGATTGCTATTTCCAAAATGGTTATCTACTGTTGGCTTTAATTTGAGTTGAACATTGAACTCCTGTCTACCCCTTGCGGTCTACATCCTGAGAAAAATTCCTCTTGTTCAAACTTGGAGAAACACATCGCGAATTTCGTTCTCCCGGACTTTAAGGTGCTCAAAATTGGGTCGAGTTATTTGAGTTTAATCTCGAGGTTTTACAGTCTAGTGTTTTAAAAACAGCATCACTTCTAAGAAACCAGAATCTTTGTTTGAATATCAAAATTGATTTTCATTTTCACGGAAAATAAATTCATTCGTTTAATTTTGTCTGAAGTACAATTTTGTTAACTTTTCAGCATAGCTTGTTTCTTCTCCTTTCCTCTCGACAGAATATTCTACATTAAAATAACGTAACAAAAATAATTTGTAGACTTTATTCTCTACGACAGTTATTTCTCTTTACCAGCCATAGTAGAAACTCCTCTGTAATCGTAAATTATCTTTTCTTGAGCATGGAAGCCAACCTTCATAAAGTAAACGTTTGGTTATGTTTGCTTTATAAATTGTGTCCCTGAAGAGATGAAACAAGGACTGGTGTATTGTACTCCATCTGAAAAATGAACGTGGAAGTTGTAATTTTCCACTGCAGTATAGATGTTATGCAATGCGAAGTAAAGGAGAAAATATTAAACTGCCCAATGCCTCAGTTCTGTTAGACGCTTAGGTCATTTCTTTGCCTCGCAGAATTCATTTCGACCGGTTCAGTTGCATTATTCCTCCGGGATCTGGAAGCATTAAAATACCTTGTAAAACTCATTTCGGAGGATAAGATTCCATTGTTCTCAAAGAAACTGTAACGCAGCTCATGTCGTTTGTACAGAGCAAGAGCTTATCCATGCCAACGGGGCGATGGAAAAGCTCTATACATTTAGAAAGTAAAAGCGTGAAGCTCTAAATCTTGACAACGGCCGACAGTGCGGGATTTGCACACGGCCGCCAGCAAAGTGCTCTCTGCTTCCAGCGAGCTCTCGCTGACTCAAAACGGGTACTTGAAGTGACTCTTCTTTAAAATTTCATATTTATGTTCCACTGAGATAAATCTAGGGCGAGTCTTAATTCTGAGAGTTTTAAATGATCCTGCAAGTTACGGTCCTGAGAATTTCTAAGCCCTCGGTCGTGGTAAAAATATCGAATGAGAGTAAATTTCATTTGCAACGAGAATGCATTCAGGTGCAGCGGCCTCTTAATTTGAGTGCTATTGCCGTAAAAAACATGCCGGTGCACGCTGGAAAGATTTTGATGCATTGTAGTGGTCAAATCCCGCACAGCAGAGCATTTTAATCTTATACTGCGAAATGCCCTGCTAGAGAGTAGGAGTCATGTTCAGCGATGCAGCCACGAATTTGAACATCAGGTGGCGTAATTGGGTACGAATTTCAACATCAGGTGGCGTAATTGGGTGCGCTTATGTTTCATAAAACTTGATAACACAAGAATGTAGGCGCAGCAGCCTCGTCGCTGCCAAGGTAAGGGGGTCGTTTGCAGCCAAGTTTACATAGAAATCGCTTCGAATCAAATAGCAAGAAGAATGGAACTGCTGTTCCAAGTGCGGGTATTTCAGGGCTTGATACAACGAAAAATGCGTGTGTACATACGACGTCTTACGGCTTCCCGTAACGTGACTGTAAACTCAGTTGAGAACCCAGTGAACAAGAAAAAGCTTAGCCTCCTGCTTGTCACGGACGTAAAACAAGACAAGTTTTCTTCAGAAAGACGTCAGTGTTTCATCATCTTTCCCTGAACACTGGCGTTATCTCCACGCACCGACGGACTGTGTACTCTTCGTAGAAATGGAAAAATGCAAATTCAAAAACTGATGAGATCTGTTCAGCTGGTGAACCACTACGTATAAAGTCACAGCTTCCCTTCGTCTGTTTACTCGGTGAATTTTTTCGTTTCTGCACAGAAAATGCTTGACGAAAGAGATTGCATTTGGTAGACCTCTTGCGTACGAGTATTCCCGAGAAGTAATATTTCAGTAAATTTATTTGAGCGATTGTACACGGGAAGTCGAGCACCAGTAAACGTCTCTAGCATGAAAAACAAAATACGTCATGGAAATACAGGAGGCGAGATGGTCTATAAATGACGCAACCATTTGAAAATTTCGATTTCATTTGTCGGCAATCTTAAAACGGAGAAATAGCATTACAGGTTGAAAAATATACATGAAGGAAACTTTTTTAGCCTTTATTTCTACTGTGTTGGTGGTGCATGTAATGTATTAGTTTAAATGCATGTTGTTTTCAGATGGAAGAAATCCTACTTCATTATCGAATTGCTATTGGAAACTTGCTCGACTATTATTGAACAATGAACGAAAACTTGAAAATTTGATGACTTGGAGACTAAAATAGGAATCTTTCAGTGCACAATTGCTGAAATTATCTCTAACAAGATATGGAAATTATCTTCAGCGCGCGTATCAGCACTTGCTCTGCAGCAGATGAGTTGTAAACCAAACATCTTCGTTGAATAAACAACATCCAAAATAGAATAAATAAAAAGCAATATATTATGCCTTGTGGTGCGCTTGTAAAAATATACGGCTCTTCACACTGAAAAAAGAAGGAACAAATGTCCCGGTCATTAACTGCCTTTATCAACCACAGGGTGGGAAGAATATTCTTGAACAAATATTCATTCAGTGATTCATGATTTTTATCCATGAATTACCATTCATCATAGACAAAAATACTGAATATTTTATGGCTGTGGCAAAAGCTCCAGAATGTTAAAAATAGCTCAATGTTTCATCTTACCTTAGGCAGTTTCAATTATTCTGTACATTAGTATATCGCACTGACATGATTAAGTCAGAAGCCGTCAAGCTAGCAAAAGAAACTTATTTTTCGTCTCATCTCACTCTTTGTGTTTGATTAACGCCAAACTAGCAAAAATCGTCCTCAAAGTGGTGACGTTTGAACTTTTTTTACCCATAATATCACCAAAGTTGTCGAAGCAAGGGCAAGACGAAACCCAAAGAAGCCTAGGCGACGTTTTTCAAAGAGATCAATGTGAATGAAAAATGAGACACGTTGTCAAAAAAAGAGCTTGATGCCTTTCAAAATGCAATAGCGTCTTCGACTCAAAAGCTTTCAATAGGAAGAAAACCTGACTAGAGCATAAGTTTATCAGAACAAGGTCGAAGAGAGATCGTTGAGAAATGATACCGAATGTTCTGACAAAGTAATTATATCGTTGTTCAGATAAAGGTCAATGTCAGAATGACAGAGCGCTGGGAAAGTCTGATAAGGACATTTTAGACTCTCACAGTGCAATTTTTAGAAGGGAAAGTCCCATGCGGACGTCCTACACCCCAAATAAACAATTTTTAATCTTCACGGCTCGGTAATAGTTTGGGTTGCTCTTCCCAAGCTTTGATTCCTCTTTCATGCTTGCATGCTTGCTCAACGGGGTGCGGAAGAGAACACAAGTTTGACATAAAACAAAGTTTGAAAGCTGCATTTAAGAAAACTAAGATGCGTTTAAAATATAAAGTCCCCACTTTTCTACAAGGTAACCAACTCGCTTTCTTACATGCCAAACTGAACACAGCAGTGGAGGTATCACCATCTTCCCTGGTTTTGTAGCAATGAAATGTGGTATTCTTTTCGTCGATTGACTTGTCACCCAATTAATTTTTCATTATGAGCTGAGAATTGAGTATAAGCATTCTGGAATTTAAGCGTACGCTTCTTGAAACGTTACAATTAAAGCTTCGAAATTTCTGTGTGAAAGTGATGAGATAAAATTCATCGTAAGAGATGCATAATGCAGCAGAGAGTTTTAAAGGCCCATTGAAGATTGTGGTTTAAGTTTGTGGGGAACCACACTCGTATCAATAATTATTTATCATAATACAGACTAAAATCTTCTTTAGATGTCGAAACAGTTAATATAAATTTTTATTGAAATTAGAGATATCGTTGCCAATTTTTTCGTGTAAGGGCTTAAGGACTTAGGAAGTTTTCTGTATGGTAAATATTTGTTCTACTATGTCTAAAAGTTTTAAAAGAGTTAAAGTGAGGACGAAGGAAGAACTTCGTTTCAATATAAATAAATGATCAACTGGGATGATTCAAAATTTACTAAGTGAATGAAGATTCTTGCCACTGGTATATCTGTCGCAGTGAATTGTTACGAGAATAAGGTAAGCCCCCACACTACCGCCACACAAATTAACACCTCCCATAAATTGCGGGCAATTCGATACGACTGGCGAAGAGGCAACCTTTGATGTGATTGGAATTTTAGGATATCATTTAGCAAACTTATTCTTCAAGGGGTTCCAGATGCACCTCTACCCTTTTTTGAAAAACATCACTGGGTCCACACACCCAACTACACAATCCCCCCTTGAAAATACTACGCTGTGCGACTAACACATCATTGATTTGATATCATTGCGTGCCGAATACTTCAGACATTTCCTTTAATTTAATTCCAGAGATATGTGCTAGAGATTATTGATGAAGCGTAAAATGCAGCACCAAGACCACTAAGTGCAAGGCTCATCACAGCCAACGGTACATCAGCCCTGGGTATTAACTGCTTCTCATTATCTCTAGATAAAATTACCGGAAGCAAGTCTCTGGGAATGGTTTTGGTTCTGCTTTAAGCATGTTCTAGTGTATTGCAGTGGAGTGGATAATCAATGTGAGCATAGATGCAATTTAGGAAAATGAAAATGATGGGGGAATTACCTAAGTAAAAAAATAATTTAAGGATTTAGTTCCCGTGTGCTTCTACACTCTCTTATACGAACAACGGAAAAGGCTTCAAATAAAAAATGTTGATGAATGTTTCTATAGGGAAATTAGTACAAAGAACACAAGTTTGATTAAAGAAATAATATTCGTACGTATGGAAAATATGATTATCATCAGTTTCATCACTTTACATTAATTTTACACGGTCCAAGTATGCCAACTCAAAGCAAATGGCTTCAGGAGAGATATTGTGAACCACAACCACAAAGATTTACAAGAAACCTGTAGAGTTTTAGAGCAATTGCTAGGAAAACTAACAAACAAACGCCTTTTTAAATTCATTGACTGAACATGCTCCATCTTGTCGTTGACATTCTTCGTCTGTAGTGCTGGATCATTCCTTCAGTTGTTCTGTTAATTTCTGTAAAAAATTTTCAATGATTATGTTAATTTTGCCAATCCGTTTTTGTTTCAATTTTATTTCTGCCAAACCTCGAGTTAAACATTAGCTCACGTAAACCTCGACTTTCATTGATAGAAATTGGTCGTAGATATTCATGCGTTGAATCAAACACTGTATGAGATAATTAACAGGCACTTATTTTTATTTGTCTGTGTTGAATTTAGATTAAGATGAAGGGTAAGTCGGTGATGGACTGAGCCTCTCGGCTCAGCCAAAATAGATCTTATTTTTCATAGCAGGATATTTTTCTGGTGTTCAGGTACCACCCTGAATGCTTTGAAGCATTACCGCCGTCAAGAACTGTCTCTCTCTACACTGAAATTTTAGTCTCGCAATTTAGTCTCCGTCACACATGCGTGAACTCACAGCTTAAAACAAGAAAAATTATATTTTACAGTGAAAACGTACTTTTAGGGATGATGATAAAGAGATGCGTATAGGGATTTATGAAAAATTCATTTGTGGGATTTATGAAGGAACGCCTTTTAAGTATCTATATATCTTCATGCACGAAGTTCAATCAAGCATCTCTTTTTTTCCTTTTTCGTGCCATCTTTCGGCTCCGAAAATTTGAGCCGGGAAGTCCTTCCTATGGCGCATGTATCGAACGCAGAGTATTTCATGCAGAAATTGCGCTCGTGATAATTACATATAAAATAATCCGATTTACTACCTCTGTGATTTCCTTACTTTACGCCACACCTGAAAACTATTGTTTAAATCGACCTTTTGTTAGACGTATGTTGGGTAAATGGTTCACTACCCCTCGTGATTCAGGGCATGCCGGTGCTCTACACTGCTGTACACAACTAACAGTTCTCCAAATGACTGAAAATCTTTCATAGACGGATGCAATTTCTGTTAAGCGATGCAGTTTTGCAGTTCACAGCCACGCATTGTCATTTGTTAGCTCTTGCCTTCTTCACTTCAAAACAGCAAAGCAGGCGGTTTTAATGTAATTTTCCAGTTAACTGGAGATGTTCCGACAGGACCGTCTGTTAGAGTGGTGCATCTTGGTCTCATTTCAGTCGCGTGAGCGTTAGGAAGCTTTCGAGGTATCAATTCAGTTCTTTTGTAGTTAGAAAGTTTCATTGCATCATAGTGCATCTTTAATAAAAATAACATCTTCCTGAAACTACCTGGCGTTCAAGAAGATACGTTTTTATATCAAACACGTTTTTACATCACACGTTTTTTTATATCAAAAAGAAGTCTTAAGCGCGTTTCTTGATATCATGAGAAACCCATTTCTAAACGCGTTTCTTAATTAATATATATAACGCAACTGCCCGAACATTAGTTGAAGGTACCGTTCGTATTTTCTCAATCTTTTTCCCTTCTGACCTTCAGCAGAGCGTTTTAATGAGCAGGATAAAGCGGAGCTGAATAAATTTTTAATTAAGGGTCGGAGTGCTCGGTCGAGAGTTAATAACCGAAAATTGATTATTGATTATCGGATATTTTTTTCATTAGGCAGGGAGCCTTGACTTCATATAAAACTTCATCAATTTTAGACATGCGCGGATAAATTTTCATTGCTGGTGAAAGTTTCATCAAGAAAGACAGCTAGTTGGCGAGCAAGAAATGCGTTGATCCACGTTCTGGTAAATTTCTTCATTAAAATAATTCTATAGCTAATTTTTTTTCCAATATTAATAAATGAGTTTATATTTTCATTCATGTACACTAAAAATATACCGGATGAAAATTTTGCAGTTCTCCAACTGTGGTTAAAAATTTTTTTTTCAGCCTTAGACACTTGAATTGGAATGAAAAACTTCAAAACGCATGCAGGTATTTAGAATACAAATCATTGTTAATAAAAGTAATTAATTTATAGAAGTAATAGTCATTGTTGTAAAACAGAACAAGAAAAGTATTAGGAACTGAAGTATTTACTTGATTTATACAGTATATCTAACCTAAGAAGGAACACAGATATATTTCAGCAAGCTTTGTAGAATTATCATCGCATCATATAATCTAATCCTATAATTTACCCATGAAGAAAAGATAACCTATATCATATCAAACTACGGATAAGCAACTCAACATCATTTAATTAAGGAGTTCATTCTTCAGCGAGTCTCAGAATCACAACTTCACCTTTTTCAAACTAACACGTGGAGCAAAAATACAAATACATCCCTAATTGAGATTACTACACCATGTGACCAACACATCGTAGACGTGATGGTATGGCTGCGCGCGGATTCAGACACTTCATTCCTCGTAAGAAATTGCTAACCGATTTATTTTCAAATGAAATATATTAATTTTCGAAGACCAAACAAAGTGGGTTAATAGGAATGTTGTGTTCCTTTACTGACGAAAAATAGGTGAGATGGCTCAAAAAATAAACACATTACTTGCTCCAAAGAGTTTTAGAAAATAGTCACATCAATATCTGAGTTGGAAACTAACACCAAAAGAAAATGAAATTAATCTTACGACAAATGATAGAAATAAATGTTGCAGAACCGGCGCTGAGAAGCTTTGGAAAATTACACGAAGAGCGTCAAGTCGTTGATTGGGATGATGGTGTGTGAGCAAATGAATTTTTCCCTTACGGTGTTACTGTGAAAAGACATCAGTTACTACCAATCCATTGCTATTATTTCGAATTTGTGGTAAAATACAATCAACCTCAATGAAATTGTATTTCGATATCTGAAAGCTGTTTAGCATTTAGAGGATATACCGTATTACTACCAGATAAGGATCGTATATAGCAGTTTGTATGATTAGTTCCTTACTCTCAAAAAATTCTCTTGCAAATCTGTTGCTTGTCAAGGCATCATTACTGAACCACTAGACTTTCGAGTTCGTCTATTCTTTGTACACAAAGAAAAAGCGACCCGCCTAAAGAGTGGTACGCTATTTCGTGTTTGTCTTTAACTAATTAAAGGTGGTCTTTGTTGACAAGTAAACCCTGCCCGAAGACCTGGTCTTGGCCGACAACTCAGTCCTGCTGATATCCCAGTCTTGATCATCGAAATTGCAAAAGATCCGGAAAAGCCGCCTAAACAGCCACCTCTGCGGAAAAGTTAGGAACCAAATGAAAAGGACAGACCTATAACCTTAGTTATTCATGAGACCTTGGCGAGCAACAGGAGGAACATTGGTGCCTTTCAGATATGAAGGAAATAGAAGAAAATTGTGTCAGCTAAGTTAATATTGGCCGTAAGAGATGTAGTTGAACGCTAGAAGTTTCCTGAATTATACGCGTCCAACTATCTTTACATTTCATTTAAGACGTCCAGTTTCTCACGTGGTTTTTAGGATATTTCATTTAGGCAAGTTTGAGACTGCTTTTCCATCAATTTAACCAATTTTGTTTCTGTCAAATGATGCATCTTTCCAGCAACTTTTGCAAGTCGGTAAATTTCTCTTCCGTGCCCGGTTTTGGTGGAACGTTGAGCAGCCAGAGCCAGATTTCTCTCAACCTCTTTTGCTCTTTGCGTTTCTAGCTCTGGACTTGGGAACATTTTTTTCGCTGCGGTGGTTGTTGGTCGGCTCAGTGCTCTGGAAATAAGAAGTTCCCGACCTTGTGAGTCCTTACGAGCCTCCTTCCAAGTTGGATAGGGTCAATAATCTCCCACGATATATTCTTTCACACAAATACTTTTGAATTAACGCCTACTTGCTTGAATACATTGTGTCATTTGAATACATTGTGTCATTTCAAAAGTCAAATTACCCACAATAAACGTTTATTTGCGGAGAGAAATGAGAACCAAGGAAATCGCACAACGGCATCTCATTTTTTCGCAAATGAAAGCTGACGTGTTTTTCAGGTTTACGTGGGGCGCGTATTGAATTATGTGATTAATTTTTTATAACCGAAGCTTTTTTATGTACAATCAGAGCTGAATTGGACAGTATTATGACTCGCGTCGATTCTATTTATTATGAAACTCAATAAATTTATCTAGTGAGTTACCTATCACTATTTTTTGTTCTTCACGAGTAAAGACGCTAAATATATGATTTGCTGAAAGTTGGATTTATTTTAATTTGAAAGGAAAGAAATACCACTACAATAATTCATTTTCCACAGAAAAAATTTTAATTACCGAAAATGTTTTAGATTCCAGCTCCATTATCAGTTGTGTAAAATACAAAGCATGTTGGATCATACTCTGTGTATGAAGGAATTGACGATGGAGATTGTTTCTCGTTCCTTACGGGTGAAATAGTAATTTTATGAGCTTTTGCATTGGTTTTAAATTTTTAGTGAATCTGCGATACAAACAAAGTGATAAACTGATTACGCGTGCTGTTTTTTTTTCATTTCCTGAAGGCTATAAAAGCATTTGGTTATTGATTAAGTTACAAAATGACTTCTAGGATTAACCGGATTTCCTTCAGCGTGATTTTGACCGAATGTGAAACTTGGAAAACACGATTTCATTAAACGTCGTATCGAATCCAGGTGTAGCAGTCTCTCAGGAAAACAGTTGGAACCTTAAGAACTTGGCAAAATTATTCATCAGTAAGAACGATATTATCAATGAACTGCCATGAAACTAAACAGCACATTTTCTTCTCACTAGTTTAAAAAAAGCTCATTATATCTTGAACTTCGCTGCAGTTTCGGAAAGAATTAAATTTTTAAATTGTTTTGTACACCACCGACTTCAATACATTCCAGATAAAATTTTTCTGGTACAATAATTAGTGGGTAGTTGAAAACTATATTTGAGTTTCGAGCAGTGCATCTTTTGGGGTTATTTCCTTCATGATGCTCTCTATAATGCTTTACTGGCTGAAATATTGAATAGGATATCAGGATATAATTGCAAGTTATCACTAACTAGTGTACACGACCCGACAAAAGTGACAGGATTCAATGTTTTCCTTGAATAAACTTTCCAGATGTGGACGACAATCAAATATTTCCATCCAAATAGTACTCGCAATAAAAATATTCTTGTACAGAGTGGCGCATAAGTAACGCACCCTTTTGAAGGTAAGTTTTCAAGATTTATTACCGCTATATACGCTGGGTATCTGTAGACAGGATACGACATGTAAATAAACCTCAAGAGTTCCTCTATCGTTTGCAATTAACCCTATCGTTATTTCTTTCATGGTTTATTTATTGTTAATTTTTTAAAAGGGTGCGTTACTTATGCGCCACCCTGTACTTGTGCACTGGTGAAACTCGTATTACAGATACGGTCATTAGGTATTTTTAGCAACAAAGAGATGGAAGAAGATGATACCAAACAAATATCCTTATTAATGAGCCCACCAGGGGTATTATTAGGTAAGAAGATTATCTCAAATTTCCGGCTGAAAGCAGCAACTTTGCTCACAGTACGCTTGTTGAACTGTAAATTAGTGAAGGAACAGCATGGATTGGAACGTACCAGTTCCATTGCATTAAGGGAAAGCGTGTACAACACCCGATGAGAGAATAAAGATTGTCTTTTCTTTTGGCTGCAAACCGTACGTTCTAACAAAAGGCTTGCAAACGAATGAATCATAAGTTAGGTTTTTCCCCTTTGTAGGTATCAAAATAGTCAAAAGAAGAGTTGAATGAAAGCTACAGACATAAATGCGACATTCAGCCACAGAAATGGATGACGATGAAAATCATAAGAAGCATTATAAAGGAGGAAAATATTGTCCATAATACATAATATATAATATTACCAGAAAGAAGAATACAGTGAGAAAAATTTGAGCCGAAAAAGAATCAATTCCCAATTACGCAAAGTGCAAACCTAGATTGAGAATCACCGCTGAAGTAACTGCGTATGGCTCATAAAGGTCGCATTAAACCACGGCCGCCGTTATTATCCGTCGAGAGCCCTGTAATTGGGACGCCGGAAATCTTGGCTTGTGTTAGCCACAATCGCTCAACACCAGCAGGAACGCGGCAATCTGATGAACGCTTGGAATTTTTTCTCTTGTTTTCGAAGACACTAGTCGACGAGCTCAGAAATCGCTGCAATAACACAGGAACATTTTCTTCTTAAATTGAACTCGTTAGGATGCAGAATAAGGCATTTGTCTTCGTGCCATGAAAACGAATCTCATTACAAGGAAGTTATGCGCTCATCAGCGATGTTCAGATCCACAAAGATGCAGCGAACGACAAGAGATACTTCTAACTGAGCTTCTTTCAAAAATAAGTTATCTCCCCTTAATCATGCGTAGCCAAGAGACGGTAAATTAATATTATGATAGGTTTTGCATTTTCAATCGATTATGTATACTCTTAGAGAAATGGTGGAATTTAGGAAAAGTGGAAATACAAAGGCTCTCCCTCAAATATAGTGAGGCAAACAGCTCATGCATGACTGCAGTGCAAGTGATGATGCTTTAGGAATATTATTGGTAATTTCAACAGGGAATAAATATATTCATGAGTTATATAATACCTACCGCTTAAACTTCTGTAGGAACAAGTGAATACGTGCATGTACAGAGTTACTACCCTACTGGAAATTAACGTCATCAGATTATGTTCACTGAATGGAACGAAATGATCAAAATTTCAGCTGATCACACTGCAGTATTTCTATCCTGGCAGAAAATTCTACGCAGAACCTTACCTTTTGAATACAAAAACTCAAATATAAAAGAAGATTTTAAATTTCTCTAGGTTAAACTTCTTATACACTTCAGTGATGATTACCAAATCTCAATTATATTGTGTTACACCGCACCATGTCAAATTTCGTATTGTACATAATACTTTACTGTAGAATAATACTGTGTAGTATGAAATTGTATTGTGTTATCATACAACCTTGGATTATATTCTATTCCATTATCAAACAACACCGCATTTCACCTCATGTTTAAATCATGTTGCCTTGTGACTTATGCACTAATGCCAGATCATTAAGTAAGATTTATTGCATCTAACTCCTCAGCGCAGCCATGAACCCTACAGTTCTGAGTCAGTTCGCTATGGTGCTGGACCGGAACTCTAACCACTTTACGTCGTCGTTGCGGCACAACAAGTAACTTGAGTTATTCTAAGTGGACTTGGGTGCACTTCTTGTTGTGCCACGTGGGGCATCTTAATTCACACTTTTGTCCGCAACGTGCGCCACCGGTGCCCACGAAAGGGCTTTTCATAATTCTACTGACCAGCCAGAGGCCACAAACTAAATTCTCATAAGTACTCAATTACAGCTAAATGATAGCATGATCCAGTTTATGTTCGCCACACTGCATATTCATAAAAATTTTATTGAAGCAAAATTGAGGCATAATCCAGTTAATGTTTGCTATTTGTAAAATTGCATACAACATTTGACTTTTAATTTGAGTTTAATTTGGAACTTCAGTTTAACCAATTGCGGTCAAAGTGTTAAATCGTACTTGAAACAACCAAATTGATTATGTGTCTCATCATTTGAATCTTACAGGCTTAATGCTCTTAATTTCTAGCTGGTGGACAAAGTCGTTTGATTTTGTGGGCTATTGCGATGCCAATAAAAAATTTCATTTCGTTACAAATTCTAGAAGCGATGATAATATTGCCAGAGCAGTGTCTAACTTTCATTGCAAGTTTGAAAATAGGTGAAAGGTAATTAATGCAGCACAAATATGTTCACGTTGAAACATTAAATGATTAATTCAAAAATTTTTTATTTTCAATAATGAGCATTTCATTCGATCTGAACTGGTGTTGGCAGTCCTTAGAGACAGCACACCAACGCTATGAAACGGTTCAAATCCAGCGTTGCAGGTTCAAAAGTGAAAGACGGATTTTACATTATTTCTAAAAAAGACGCATGGGGGAACTGAGATAAGAAGAGAGAGTTTTTGTAATCCCAAAAAAGAAATTGAAATGGGAATCCATCCCTCAGACTTCAGCTGAAGTTGATTGATGACATTGTCAGAAGAAAAATATATATATTTTCGAAAATTGTATTCTAACGAGATATGTCATCCGCAAAAATGAATATAAAACCTTTCAAAATTTCACATAAATCTATCACTCCTTACAACAAAACAAATGATTAAATTTTATATCAACGTGATTACAGCTATAGCTCAAGTGCCCACGATGTTTGGGGAAAAAGGCGTGAGAAAAGTTCGTCATAAGACAATAGGTTTATGCCCTGCATCACCATCAAAAAATGAAATAAAACTTACCACAATTTACTCAGAAACAAATGATTGCATCTCAGAGCCACATATTATAGTTAAAGGCACAAGTAATCACGATGCATGGAGCCAAAAATCGCGCGAAAAAAGCCCGGTGAAAGAAAATCGGATTTTGCCATGCATCGCCATCAACAAATGGAAGAAAATTTACTCTGAAACAAACCATTGTATTTCAGAGAAACATAATCATACATAAAGGCGCAACTACTCACGATGCATGGATCCAAAAATCGCGCGAAAATAGCTCGACATAAAAAATCGGTTTATGCCGTGCAGAGTGGGTCATCGCCATCATGAGGACGGTGATGGCGATGCTGGGGAGGCTTTCTTTCTCCATTATTCCCGCCAACGACAGAAGTGACTGCGTGTGTACAGTCTCAACTCCAGCACGGGGTCAATACACTCGTTTTTCACTTCGTTGCTGTGCCCAGTAGACTGAGAGCTTAGATCTAATTTTGCGCAAAGCTAGCGCTATAAAACTTCCAATGTAAATGGAATATAAATTCGTTTTCTTTCATGGAGGTATGGTGCTAGAGTTCTATTTTGCCTGCGTCAACCCACTGAAGTAACAGATTTAAATCGAATAACTAGAGTGAGTGGCAAACTTAGTTATGCTGTTTAAAAAGTTTAAAAAGAAAATAAATTTATTTTATTTCATGGCGGTATTTTGATGAAGTTCAATTTTACTTGCATCAACCCACTGAAGTAACTGATTTATATCCAATATTTATCATGACAAACTTTGTTATGCTGGTAGTGCACTGCAGCCATTCTTTCAAAAAATTTGGTACTTTGTGATACCTTACTGAGAACTTATAATAATACTAATAATAAATTAATCTAAATATGTAAACTATAGCCTTGGAGATATTACGTAACAATGACCATGTACACATTAGTGAGTTGCACCCATGAACACAGTATGCGATATAACCGGTCTAAACTTATTGAATTCAATATATATTTGTGAACTATGCTTTACATTTTCGCTCTCTTATTGGATTGTGCTCTTTGGAGTTAAAGCTTTCTAAAACAATATTTTTGTTTTTTGTTTCATCGATGAGGGAAGAAAACAAAAGTTGTAAGTATACTAGAAAAAAATTATATTCTTTTCAGTTGTAATTTAGTAAATCTCTTACAATAGTTTTTCCTCATCTTTAAACATACGTATTCACGACTGAGTGAATGGAACTAGTAATAATAGTTATAATAATAAACTCAGTTAGCAACAGCTTCAATCAGAGACGATTAAGTTGTCATTATAACTAATTACGGCACTCTAGTGCAGCATGTGATACAGAAAATTGAAAAGCCGGTTTGTAGAGGTAACAGAGAAATGCTCTTACTAGCTATTTACATGCTAATTCCTCCCCTTTATGTAGATTGCTGGGAAAATTGATAAAATTACATCCACAATGCCATTGGAAAACTGAGATGTTGATGAAAACGTGATATCTTGCGGACTGACGTGGGATCAGCTGCACTTGATTGCACCCGTTGATAAGAATATTCCCCTACCGTCTATTGCTGGTCCATTGACGTTCGAGAAGCGATTCAAAGTCTCCCCTCTTACTGGGAAGAAGTTTTTCAATCCGAATTACAGTTCAGAGCAAGTTTGAGAAACTTTATGACCGTCACATTTCTTCAAAGGGTGCCACTTTCTACCAAAAATTTACATTTGTTTTTCGTGCTGCCCATGAAAAGTTTTTCTGAAACATCAGTACTTGACAAGCTGCGTTGTGTTAGGCTTGCTGTTAACTCCTCTGGTGTGAAAGCCTTTCTGGTGATTTCTTCTACTACTAAATATTGGGTCGTGAGGGCTAAAGGTTGTCGAAAATGGAGATGCTCGTGTACAGTAGAAGAGCACACTCCATTTTTCGTCAGGGTATTACAACTTGGTTGGTAATTTAACGAGTATTACTGTTATGATTTATGCTGAAAAATGAATGAAATATATTATCATGAAATCTATATGTAGTGGTTAACGAAGTTCAATGACTACTGAGGCACTTTACTATCGCGATTTTGATACATTACTGAGGTATCGTAGGGTCAATTTCAGTCTGCGAGACTCACAGACACGAAAGCGAATACCTGTTTGCAAATGATGAGCACTTAAAGTTCTCCGAAAAATAAATTCGATCTTAGAGTTTATTTTACAGACGAGTGTTCAGATTGCTTGTCCTTGAATTACAGTGGAATCCATCAGTGACTCTGTGCTACTTGCGCAGGTTAACCACCGATTAGTCTGAAAATCAGTCGTGGGCTTCAGTCTTTAAATTAGGCTGAACATTTTTATTTTTCACATTGTGGGCTTCAGGAATTAAGCACCGAAGAAATCATTTGCTTGAGCAGTCTATTCTGTCTCCTGTTTATCTTCTGTCCTAGTGAAGCTTAGTAAGGTTTCTTGGTATACAAACATGATCTGCTTTTCTTTCGCAGTTTGTTTGTTCCATGTCTGTGGTGGCAGAGTATGTGAACATAAACATTAATTAATTAACGTTGATGCGCGTCTCCTTGCCATTGTTCATTGTGATATTATTCAAAAACTTTAGAACATATTCACTCAAAGCTATTTTACTATTCGCATATGGTGAGCACGTGGTGACCATTTGTTTTCAGATTAGTTCAAGTACAGGAAAGTAAATTATAGTCTCAACTTATAATCCCAACTTATAATCCTAACTTATAATCCTAACTCATAATCTTGACTTATAATCCTAACTTATGATCTTAACTTATAATCCTAACTTATAATCCTAACTCATAATCTTAACTTAAAATCCTAACTTATAATCCTAACTTATAATCCTAACTTATAATCCTAACTTATAATCCTAAGACCGGGAATTTACAGGAGGAATTTCATCTTTCCAGGCAAGAACTTCCCTTGCTTCGACTCAACGCACCGTTGTTCTTTGCCTTTCTAGCAAAAAAGAAAAAGTTTCTCCCGCAGAAAAACTTTGATCCGAGCAATTGCTTCCAATCGTTACGGAGGAAGATTTAATCCAGGCCATTACCTTTGACAACGTGATAAAAAATTCGATTCAGCCCGTTGCTTTCATTGATGCCAAAGAAAACGATGGCCCAATTTATAACCAAGTTCCAATGATTATCTTCATTCATTCTCAATCCGAATGCTAAATTAGGATCACAACCGTGATATTTTGAAAACCATAATGAATATAAATAAACATGACTGATAATATTTTCAAATGCATTTCTTCATAAAAAAAACCTAACTTGTGCCTTAGACATCAAGTGTCATTTCTGTGACTGTAGATTTTGCATTCTTACTGAAAAAACGCATCATTCCTTAGTTTACTTATGAGTTGAGAAAATAAATTCACCTGAAACCCATGAAAAGAGCGCATTTTAACTGCAAGTACTCACAGAACTCGTACTAGCAGCGAGGAGAAGATTCGAAGAAGTCATTTTTATTTGAAATCAAAATAAGCCCAGTCCCAAGACGGTCGTCAGAAAAACAATACCGTACAACTTGTGCTTATCTTACCGTGAATTGGACAATCATTCTGCGAATGCCTCTTTATTAGGGCAGGGAAACAGGAGGGTTTCCTATCTGTCTATTGAAGTCGGCGGCAGCCATCAACCAAATCGTAAACAGGCCTGATCTTAAACACGATGAGAAATTTCAGAAGAACAGTATGATCGAGAAGCGACGCTAATGATATGCCGAACAAAATTATCCCACTATATAATATTACAAAGTTTGTTTCTCGCTTGTCTGGCTGCTCTCTCAGTCCCAGGTCCCTCCTTGTAAAGTGGGTTCATAAATACTACCTAAAGACCACAAATTTTTGTTCTTGACTAGCAATTTATATGCTTGAATTGAACTTCATTCGATAGTTATAGTAACATAAAAATGGAGGAGTCGAAAGAGAAAATCTACATGTATAAATGGTTAATTAAAGGAATAGATTGCACGAAGAATTATAGCTCCGACTTAAAAATAAGTCCGTCCTTTTTATATGCGGCTACGGTAGCATTAGAAGAAAAAAGAAATGGACACATTAACAAACCCTGGTTATTCATCCATCGTTTAATTTGATGTTTACCTAATTTAAAATGAGCAAACACGTACCCTGGTTGTGTTATCGAGATCAACACAGTCAAATTTTCGCTTATGTGTTCTAAATTTCATGGAATCAGCGACATAAAATAGCGCATACGAAGTCGAGCCGAGCTCGCAAAAGTTTCCATTGTAATAACTCAGCTTGTGAAGAGGGTCTACGCAGTCCAGTTTTTGTGTGTGATGCTTGCAGCTTGTAACTTTATCTATTTGTACACATGCGGCAACAAGAATGTTTTACTGATTTCAAGCTAATTGTTCGACTGCTAATATCTTTAAAATTAGAAACAAAAGTCCAATTAACTTCAATGCTTAACTATTTCAAAGTAAGAAACAGATGAGCAATAACTAACTCACATTTCATTCTTTCCTTCCAACTTTGTTCCTCTGCTGAAAAGTTGCCGTAGAAAACTTTTTTACTCCAGCGCTAGACTTTAAGTTTATTTTTCCGTCTTACTTGTACGTACAATTAAGCTCTTGGGAACAGAACAGATGGTAAAAACGAGCTCATGCAGGTCTTTGCAAGGTAATTATTTTCCTGGACCTTATTTATGAAGAGGTTATAATGACAATAAAAATAGCAATGATGAAGCACGTCATAAATATTTTTCCAAATGTTTCACATCTTTCTAATCCTAAAATTTAGTTTTAAATTAGCAGTGTACTGTAGTTAGTTTTTAATTAACATTGGTGTACATTTATACTATCTCCGGATTCAAACTTTCGTCCAGGCACGCAAATGGTACCATTTCATAGATTATTTCAATTGATTCGGTTCGAAGCAACTGTTCAACTCACAAATAAACTAAGGAATGATGCTGAAACTAATCTCACCGATAAAATTTATTTTCGTGTGTTTCGGGTGAATTGATTTTCCAATTCACAATATACTCAAATACCATAACTCTCGCAAGGAATTTTTTCTTCACAGTTTTTATTAAAAGCATCAAATTCCATATCTGGTCGATTGAAGGCCAAGCCTGGGATAATTTTCGATTGAGTGCCATAATTTAGATGGCTGATTTCTCTGGCCGTTTTGTGGTCGCTTTTGCCCCGTTATCTCGACCTCCTCAGATCGGAAGGCGCATTTCAGTCAAATTTCCAGAATGGAAAGTTTTTGGGACTCGCAACGTATGTAACTCCGTAGAGACGAGGTGCAGGGACGTCGCTGAAGTGAGGTTTGAGAAATTATATAAGATAAATATGTAAGTGGTTATACAAAACTCGAAAAAGAGAAACATTACATTTGATTTCTTCTGGGAAATAGATTTTACTAAAAAAAAAGATATTATGTTAACTGAGGTCGATTTATCGCTATAAATACGCAGCTACTCAAATAACTTGAAGTAGATAACATTTACCATGCATTTAAAATTAAATAACATTCATGCACTGTAATAGATTTTTCGTACCGGAAAGGACAACATAAACACATGAGAAATGATTAGACACCACGGAACGACGCAGAAATAAGTTTCCTTTGTTTTCTTCTACATTGTGTTCACACGTGTGTACAGATATGAATTGTAATCTTACTGATCGTATTTACAAAACGAGTCATCTTCTTTATTTTACTATTGCCTTTTTCAGAAATTTTAAATATTCTCTGCAAAAATGTCAGACAATTCTAGAAGGTTGAAAAAAATGAACTGACCACTTACCACAGTCTAACAAAATAAAATACTTTTAGAATCACTCGTCCGATAGTTGAGCGATGTCTGGAGGCATCAACAGCTTTCGCGGAGCTTTGATATGTAATGTTGTGGCTTAAGCGAGGCCCAACACTTTCATTTATATTGCTGCTATAAAATCTCGTTATTCGTGAATCTACAAACCTAAGTTGACACAGATTTAGTAGCTCCTAATGAAAAATCAGGAAAACTTTTCAATACCGATTTAACACCAGATGACACTTTTAAATTGAAAAGAGGAATAGTAAGCGAAAACTAAATATAGGTTCAATGGTCTTCACGGAATTCATTCTACTTTGATACCACAGTGACAGTAAATTAATTAACATTTTGCGAACAAAAATTCTGCAATCCAGCGATGTGTTCTTTCAAAATTGTTCTACTTTAATGGCACTGACAACATAGTATTATGAAGCTGTTAAAGTGGAATAATGAATAACGCTAGGAACGTGGTATTATGACCTCATTGACGTGGTATTATGATCATGTATCCTGTACAGATAGCACAGGACATGTAGAAAATCAGCAGGAAACGCACAACTCAACATCCGTTCTCAAATTTTCAATATTATAATATTTGATCAGAAAAAATAGAATTTTCCAGAACCCTTTATTGAAAATTAGGAAAAACCGCATAATCTGAAGGAGAAGATTTTTATTGAAAACACTTGAGCTTCAGTAGTTGAACCTTGAAAATCATGGATCAGCATTTGTGTCAGAGCATAATCTGTTAGTGAGCGATTTCACGCGCTAAGCAACTTCATGTCCATTGAAACCTTGCCTCGTTGTAATTCTCGGGAACAAGATGTCGCAGAGCACGAAGTTAAGATAGCGATGCTGAATATTCCAGAGTTACTTCTCCTCCTACCCGAGTCCCAATCCTGCCACGTCAGAGTCCGAGGAAGGAATTGCGTTCTGGCAGTCGGGTGTACGAAGGCACTACTTGGAGCAGCAACAGTAAGATGAGACTGGCTTCCTATACCCCGCCAGCCATGAATTTCTGGTCCACGAACTGGAAATTAAGGAGTTTCGAACTTGCATTTGAGCCTTCAGCTCCCCCAACTTTGGTTCACTGGCTTCTCATTCTTATCCTGCTTAATGCGCCAGCTTGGATCTAAGACTGGTGCCGACTTATGGCTTCCAAGTCAGTGTATTTTGATCGACTCATTTTCGGAGTACGTTGGGAAAAATAAAGAGGGAAGAACAATGATAGGAAAAAAGAAATTGAATCCGTAAATTCACGACAGCAATGGAGAGGCTCTACCTTTTTCTTAACCCTCTAATTGCTACAACTTCAATTGGATAGCCATTCATTCTTCGGGCTAATGCTGCTATCTGAGATCGTAGACGGGTCCAATTCATTATCTAATTGAGTGATCGACTTTGACAAGCCAGCTTCCTGGGACCGGGAAACGAGATAAATTGCTGCCAAGATGCAAATGTGCAGCTGCTACGAACATTAATCAGGGCTGATGTGCATGTCGACAGAGATAGGCAGTTCAGAATATTAGCGTTCCTCTCTCAAAGTGTGATATCAAATGCGTTCGGATGTACGTCGTTTATATTCGTAATACTTTTCGTCACTTCAACGGGCGCGCTTGTCATTGCAAGTTGTATTTCATTTGATCCATAAATTTTAATTGAAATAAAGAGGGGAAATTTATACACGTATAGAGCTCTTATAACTTTTTTGAGCTGCTCACTTGTTTGGTTTTCACCGTCCACGCTCTGCTCTTCTAAATGAAATTGCACAAAATTTATCATCATACTCTTAGTTGTAAGATAGGGCAAAATTTAAAAATTTGTATTGTAGATTCGATCTGTTACAAATACCTTTGAAATACTTTCCAAATTAAATAGTTACACTGTTCAGGGTAGCGCATAAGTAACGCACCCATATTTATTACCGCAATATACACTGGGCATCTGTAGACAGGATACGACATGTAAATAAACTTTAAGAGTTCCTCTATTGTTTGCTGTTAACCTTATCGTTATACCTTTCATAGTTTATTTATTATTAATTTTTTATTAGGGTACGTTACTTATGCACCACTCTGTATAAGCACTGTGATTCAGCGCGTCACGTGTGGTCTAGGCATTTATAAAACAGGGAAACAGAAATGAGCCTTTAACGAATCGTTGAGAAACGCTGAAATTGCAACGCTTAAAAGATGCCATTGTGTTCACTGAGGAAAGTCCATGAAAGCATTTTGATAGATGACCCTCACACCACCGTGTCGGTTATGAGGTTTTACATTCACCATCAAAGCCGCTAGGCATTGTTTAACGATTTGGAAAGGTCAAGAAGCAGCAGAAAAGTTCCATTTCTTTTGTCTGTGGCACAGAAAAATTGAATATGACATAGAGGTAAACTCGTGGTGCACTATGCTAATATTGCTGCTCCTACTTTTCCTCCTTTTCTGTCTATTCTCTCCCTGTGTATTTTCCTTCTTTAATTTCATTTCCACTCAGACTGTCGAGGTTTAAATTCCTCAATCGTTACGTCATACGGCCGAGCCATGAGCGTATCGTGACAGTGTGCGTTTTAGGTGCTGTGTAGGAAGAGCTCTTGGGTGCTACATCGTATTTTTCGTGATTTTAGTGACACCCGTACGTTCGGTTCACCCGAGGGCTCAAAAAATTTATTCACCATTACGTGGCGTTTTGAATAAACATGTCAAGGATCGATCGGTCTGTTGTTTGATTTTTATAACGCTCCTAAAGTTGTGCATTGGCTTCAAATTTGGCTTTATTACGTGTTTATCTTTTTCATCGTCAAAGTTGATTATGGAAAAGATGCCATAATTATAAAATTAGTCATAAAAAATTGTTTTGCCATTCAGAAAATTGTCACTGACGTTTTGGGGCTCATACAGGGCATCCAAAAAATGTAGCCCATCTGATATTTTTAATGCTTGCAAAATATTCAATCAAGACCTGTGAAATGAATTTTAATGAAAACGCACAGACTTAAGATTTGACGTTATTAATGTTTGATTTAATTGAATTATATTAACCCTTGATTCTTTTTTCCAGAAATTGTCATCGTTCCAATATTACTTGCGACAATCAAGGGGCTGTTTCATGATGGAAATAGTGGCTCTACATCTCTGCTTAACCTTTTGATTGTATTCATGATACAACTCAGCATTTTAAATCTTGTCCTTTATTATAAAATTGATTTCAAACTCTACTTATGGATGTACTCATGATGCCACACAACATTTTAAATATTGTCATTTCTTCAAAAAATTAATCCCACCTACACGCTTTGATAGCTCAGAAACTTATAAAAACCTAATTTTTTGAACAATATGTACAGTATTATCATGCCGAAAAGTACTTGAATTTCACTTTTGATTGAATTTTTTGTATTTATAAAACAATACATAAATATTTCTTACAAATTAACTGTACTCCAAATAACAGGTTTCATGTTAAAAAGCATGAAAAGAATCCATGCCGTAAAGATATTCGGCACAGACTCGGATATTTCATCAAAGATGTTTGCACCAACTCGTAAAAATGAGAATAGTTCAACAGTTTTTTTACCATCAAATTTCAAAGCAACTATACCAGCAGAATTTTTCTACCTTCTTCTCTAATGATTTTCCCGGACCCTTTTGATTATTATATGAAGCAAATATTACCACGTGGAAGTGTTTTGTTTTGCAAGCGAAACCTTTTCCCGGAGAGCCCATGCATTGTTTTGTTGCTGTCTAATAGAAACTGTTTGATCTCTTTTTTTAAAACCCGTGCATTGTAGAATTTTTCTCTCGCCTGAGCTTCTTCATTATTTTGTTTAAACGCGCCATCATCACTGTGCGGCTTCTTAATGATTTTCTTTAACGCACACGCATTTGCAAAACAAAGAATTCTATAGCAGTTTGTGTGCGTATTTCATTATATTTTTGCCTCAGTATTTCCACTTCGCTTAGTTCCAGTTTTTTAAACACAATTGGTGTGAAATATTAATTTAAAACAGCATGGTAGTCGCGAAATTTTTGAGCCGTGACATTATTATGATGATACAGAAACGTTTAAAAAATGTTGCTTTATTGAAAGCGTGGATATTTTGTACTCAGACGCCCTACCTAATTGACTCAATCATTGCTTTCTTACTAACCCAAACTGACAAATGGTAATTCAACGACACCTCCCGTTGCAACAAAATTTCGTAAACTCTCAACAATACTTGGCTTTTGAGAATAGAATAGAGTCCCTCATTCCTCAGAAAGGCGCCGGGATACCAGTCGTTGTGTCTGTGACGTGGTCCAAACGTGCAGGTCGAATGGATATCTACGTTGAATGTTCTACATTCAATCTACGGGCTACATTTGTTCGTGTGCGAAAAACGAAATGCCGTACCAGACGCTAGACTACACTGATTCATTGTGATAAAATGAAGGGCTGTATCAAACTCTAGATTATATGGATTTATAGTACCAAAATGGAATGCTATACCAAACGTCAGGTTACACTGATTTATTTTCCTATGATGAAGAGAAGAATCAGACTCTAGACTGTACTGATTCATTTTACCAATATGAAGGGGTGTACCAGACGTCATGTTTTACTGATTTATTATCCTACAATTAAAAGCTGAGCCAGACGACATGTTATGTTTATTTATTGTATTAAAATAAAATGCCTTACAAGACGTCATGCTAGTTCATTGTACTAAAATGTCTTTCTTCAACCATGAGTTTGTAATGCAACTGTTCAGGAACTGACGAAAACTGCTGCATCAAACTTTGTAGCGAGAAATATTCGGAAAGAATCCGAAAAGAAGCATAACCTAAATTACGAGAGTTATGTACAAAAGCAAGGCGAAAACGCCGCTAGTCTACCCCAGAAGCTCTGCAAAACGAAAAAAAACAGAGAATCAGCTTAAGAAAAGCGAAAAATATCACTCTCCAACTCAGATAAAAGAATGCGAACAACAAGGATATCGAATTGTTAAAGCCCAGAGAACCTCCAACCGAAGCAAGAAAATACCACTGTCCTTGCCCGGAGAACGATTTCTAATTCGTCGCAGCCGCAAGGATGAATACGAGACTTTCAACTTCCGCTTCACAGGCAAAGGTTTCTACAGTGTGATGCATTTTGAGTGAACATGAGCACTCAAGGAAAAATTCTGATTTCGTCAAAACCAGCACGCGTGTTTTGCTGTTATTTTTTGACGAGTCACTTCTTTGGTGCAGTTAGGAAACGTCGGGTTATAATGATTTATTATCCGAAAATAATTGCTAAGCCACACCTCATGCTAATTTATTGCATTAAAATGCGTTCTTTCACCCGTCAGTTCTGAATGCCACTGTTCTGCAACTGACGTTAACTGCTCATCGCGTCAAAATTTGTAGCGAGCAAAATTGTGAAAAACTGTGAAGCATCTTGTATCGTCTATTTTGAAGAAAATTTGAGACCTCTAGAATTATTGTCCGGTGCCAAGCGTCAGGAATAGCGAAGACGAATTATGTATGCCACTGTCATCCTTGGGCTTTCTTTTGTCTGGAGGGTGAGCCGTAGGTATGGAAAGACAGTCGCAAAGTGGTCGAATGCTTTTATTGGTTGCTGAGATACACGCGTTTCAAAATCGTTGAACTTTTCAGCCATTTTATGTTTTTACAAAAGCCGTGCTGAATACCGTGGGCTTCTAGGGTCTTCATTTGTGTCTGAATACCGGCAAAATTAATGAAATAATTTGCAGAAAGCATTGAGTCACACGTACGTTGTGCTGCATGTAATTAGTCGAAGAGAACTAAGAATTTTTTTCCACATTCATCTCAACAATCCCATTTACTGGAAATTTTCTAAAAAAAAACACTTCATTTAAACTGTGTATGAACGAAGCGTCAGTTACCTTGCATCTATGCGTTACATTTCTGCTTCTACACGTAAGTGACACACGGCATTTTCAAAAATTTACGTTTCTGAGAACACCCAATTAGTTTTTTTTCTTATCAATGCTGGCATGAAATTGAAACCAAGCGAGGCCAGAACAGAGGTACAATTACGATTTTATGTGTACAAGCGCAGAAATGCCATATTTTTCAGGGATTTTGAATATCAGATCGAGTTGTGCTGTGAGCCTATTTATTCACAATTTATTTATTCTTTTTCTTTTAAGTGTAAATAAACTTTTGCGTATTGCGTTCAAAAACACAACCAATTTTGATATTGTATGACATTGGATGAAAGTATAGCTCATTGGATAATAGTATAGCATTTCTATAGCATCAAATGTAATTTATGGGAAAGATTTAATCCATCAATATTTTCACCCCCTTTTACCTTTTTCAAAATATAACTGGCACAACGGAGAACAAATTTGGCATTGCCCTATCCTTATTAAATTACTCCTCTTTTGCTTCGTGGTAAAAGTTTTGCAAAAATCACAAATGCTTAAGGCGATTTCTCACGCAACATTTTTGGGTTTGATGAAATCCGCCTCGCATTACTTACGTCCACTGCAAAATACGACCAGTCTCACGATGCGTTTCAAAACCATTGAAATTTCTAGGACTGAATCATACTGGCTTCGAATCACAAGTTTACAAGTCAACAATTAGATTTTTGAAAACCTACGGCTTACTATCTCAAAATCACATGCGTTAAACTTTGTATTGGGACACATATCTTACAAGCTTTTCAAATCTACTTTTAGCGTGCTGCAACGAATGAATTCACTCCTACTTGACGAGAGAATAATAAGTTTGTTTTCGCATATAACATGAGGAGGGCAAATGATCAGGATTGACGTAGAAACCCTAAAACGTTTGTCAATTAAAATTAGTCGTTATTGCTCATCACGGCAGATTTTTTCCAGTTCCTTATATGTGTAATTCCCAAAGAGGAGAACTTAGGGTACAAAGTAACCCACGAGAAATGTGTTGCAGTACTTTTCCTCTTCCCTTGTGTAAACTACAATTGTTTTTCTTTAGTGACGATAGTGAGTGCTCATGTGAATGAACTTCTGAGATAGTGGAACCTCTTTTTTCCATCGGTTCAACAACTTAAAATTAATTCAGTCATATAAAATCTAGTCTGAGAAAAATAAACCCCTCAATGTCCATTCTATTCCACATTCTAAATGGCTCAGAATTGGAAATTTGCCATATCCTGTAAAACTCTGAAATACCAGCAAAAACATTAAGAAATCGTAGACTCCGGAGGATATTCCTTATAAATCCCACAGGATAACGTTTTTTTCACTAAAGTACTACACTTTTGAGCTTTGGTTACCAGGAAATCTCGCCCATTCGGATTGGGATCACGTACTTTACTAATTGCAGGTTGCGAAGCACAGCGAGCTGGAGGTCTGAGAGTTGAGCCGGAAGCCCCGGCTTTCGTAATGGCGTTAACGTACTCCACATGAGTTACATCTGATCTAAAGTTGGGCGCCACTTCTGATTGGGCCGAGGTGGAGGATTGAAAGCTAGCAATCGAGCCTTTCCTGCTGTTGTAGTTACCAATATGGGTAAGTTGCATTTAGAACCGAAGCCAGCTACAAAATAAGGGAGTTAAATAATTTGAGGTTCCCAATTCTCCCGCTTCCGCAACGTTGATAATCAAAATTTAACATGTAGACTGAAATGGGTTAAACTGAAGTTTAATATTAAACTCAAATATAAAGTCAAAAGTTGGTAGCAATTTTATAAACAGAAATCATAAACTGGGTCAATTGAGTACTATTAATTAAGCAAGATTGTTAAAATAATTCAAACGCCCCATCGATGGGTCGTTTCGCAGCAGGAAAAAATTAAGCACGACCCACCGATGGGTCGTATCGTAAGCAACGTGTTAATACTAGTGCCTGATAAAGGATAGAATACACTTTAAGCCCCATCTTCCTTCTTTACACAACTTTGTGTGTGAATTTTTTCCAGTTTTTCATTTTTGCTTGCACCAGAAAATTTAGACGTGTCACATTTTTTTAAGCTTAAAGAGGCGAAGCACAAGGATAAAGAAGCGAGACAGCAAGTATGCATCTTTCCATAGAATCGGAATAAATCTTCGCTTCACTTTAGTGGCCCACGCTACCAGTCTACTTTGCACTGTTGAAAATTCCTACAAGCTCTTAAAATCGCATTACTGTAGCTCCCCAGAGAAGGTTTCAGAGGAACTAAGGCTGCAAAGTTGCGCTGATCTTTCCAAATTCGCGAGGATGAGCCCACCATGTACATGCGAGCGAGTCAGCAAGCTTAATTAAACTAGTGACCGCTGTTGCCTCGCTTGACACTCCAAAGAGCCATGAAACTCAAATTAGGGTAAATTTGAGCGTAACTGTCGAGGCTGCCTTGTAATAGGATGACTGCATCACACTCATCAAGTTGGGGCTTGTCACCTCAACCTCCATCGCGGGATATATTGATCACTCGGTGGTGGGTGTACTGTGATAGGATGACTTGTCATAGAATGACTTGTAATAAGATGACTTGAAATAGGATGACTCGTTTTAGGATGACTTGTCATAGAATGACTTATAGGATGACTTGTCATAGGATGACTTGTCATAGGATGACTTGTAATAGGATGACTTGTCATAGGATGACTTGTAATAGGATGACTTGTTATAGGATGACTTGTTTTAGGATGACTTGTCATAGAATGACTTATAGGATGACTTGCAATAGGATGACTTGTAATAGGATGACTTGTAATAGGATGACTTGTAATAGGATGACTTGCAATAGGATGACTTGTAATCGGATGACTTGTCATAGAATGACTTGTAATAGGATGACTTGTAACAGGATGACTTGTAATAGGATGACTTGTCATGGGATGACTGCATCACACTCATCAAGTTGTGTGGCTTGTCACCTCAACTTGATGAGTGTGATGATGTCACCTCAACTTGAAGTGTGATGACATCTTGATCACTCGGACGCATTTCACAGACGCATTTTTAGTCTTCGGAATTCTACGTGCTGCTGCAGCTTGCATTGCGCTTGTCCTTTCCTGAATAGGAATGCGCAACGCTTAGGAGCGCGTACTAGGCACCAAAAAAGCGTTCTGTCAATTTCTGTCAAAATGAGTGTCAATTTGGTGCGAATCATAGAATTGTTTTAAATTTTTATCTAGTTTTAGGGATGAGTGTGACGCGTTTTTACCCCCATACTTTGAAATTGGGGGACAACGATTTAAATTTATAATGTTTGGCAAATTTTGTTCCTTTCTGAATGACTTTGAAAAGTCGAATCAATTCTCAGCCAAGTATGGGAGAATTTTGCATCTTAGCTGCGTACAGCTGACAATACTACGGACAATAGCAAATTCAACATTTAGATGAATGGAAACGAAACATCACTTGAGTATTTATGCTCTTTAAATTATTTTCAACAAGTTTGTTTTTAAAATCAATATCTAATTCCCATTTTTGTTAAAAACGAACGTTTCGGCCCCTAAAGTCATCATCAGCGGATGTCTGACAAAATACACCGGAAAAATATGCATTTATAAATTGAAGAAAATCTACACAAAAAATAACGGTAAAATGTTAAACTGAAGCAATTTTTAAGGGGTGGGACGTTGAAGGGGTTAAGGGGTGTGACATTTTTCTTTAATTTATGAATGTATATTTTTTCGTGCATTTTCTCAGCCATCCGCTAATTCCCATCATTTGGATATTTGGGAAGTTTCAGCATCCAATAATGAAACGAATTAAGTTTGTGAAATTTTATGTGTTTATTCACTCACAGCATTTTTCCTATCCTAAGTTCGATTTGTATTTATATTTAACATTTTCAGTACCATTATTTGTCGTACATCAGGAACCTCACCTCAAGAAATAAGGAATAACATGGAAATGTGAGTTAATTTTTCAACACCACTACGATAATATAAGTTCAGTCAACATTGGTGTCTGATAAACGAAGGAGAAAAGTTTTTCACCCAGGACAAACAAGCTGACAGTGAATAATTTTCACAATAGAAGAAAATGAAATCAACAGGCTGAAAACCACGCTGAGCGTAAAAAATCTTCAACGCAAACCCACTAACAACCACGCTGAAGACCACACCGAGTACAAACATTCTCTACAAAGAAAGGAAATCAACTCGCTCATAACCACCCGAGTGTGAAGAACCGCACAACATCGGAAAGAGCATAGGAATCATCCATTGTGTGGAAAAATCGTCTCGAAGCCTCCTTAGCAATAACGATTTGTTGCCGTCCCGCCTGAGCTTTTGGACGCCCTGCAAATTTCATCTCAACGTTGAGGACGATCGCCATTAATCGCCAGAAACAGTGACTTGCGCAAACCCTCATTCAATCAATTTTACCTCCACCCTTGGGATATTAATACAGTTAGAAGTTCCATTAGTTTCTGAGATTTTGAAAGGAACAACTTTTCTCTCGTCATGGTCGGTATGGTCAAGATATTAATGTTGCTGCCGCTTGAATAATGACGGCCAAAGCTGCAGAGACTGTAGTTTTGGTGCCTGTGGTCGAGGAAAGGTTTTTACCAGTGATCCCTACACGAGAGTTGTTCTTTTACTTTGGTTTGAAGATTCTAAAAAAGGTCAACGAGTCTAATGAGGAAAAGTATTTTCTACCTTTACGAATCATAGCGTGAAAAGTGATTTTGTTATGAATACATAAGTGTTACTTTACATATGACGATTTAGGAGGGGGAATTTCTCACTTTTGCCTCTGCCGACAATATGTTTTGGATCAAGGAAATTTCGACTTCAGCTCTAATAACCATAACCTCACAAAAAGAGAATTTTTGAATGCAGCGTTAATGCTGGAGTAAATTTTTTGTAAGGATTTCAGCATATCTGTAAAACAAACTCAAAGTTGACGCAGCAAATTCAACAGCTGTCTGTCACTTCACAGGAAAAAAATCAATAAAAATGCATGTTTCCAAAGGGAATTTTGCTAATGTAAATAAAGACATGAACATGAGACAGGTATCCTCAAATACAGATATAAAGAAAACGCTTGTACGTGGAAAATCCATAATTCTTCGGTCATTATGGAAATTCGATAAACATTATTTCTCGGTTTCATAACTTGAAAAACAAAGAATTCCTACATTTTCTAGAGTCTCCTCCGGGAACTCGATATCTGCATCAAAGTGATGTTTAAATTAAGTGTTACCTTAGCAGAAAATTCCTTCAAATTCCGATACACGACTTCTAAATTTCACCGTGAAATTCCTCAAGGTGCGAAATCATTTTCCTTTGAGTCAGTTTTCACGGGAATTGCAAGAAAACAAGGGGGCAAGAAGAGAGGTATCTTTCAATTTGTTATATCTTTTGAAGAGAGGCTAGAAGTGGGTCTGAGAGCAAAGAGCAATATTTGTCAGACGCTTTCCTCGTGAGAAGCGATGCGAAAACTCGTAATGTTTCGTCTATTTTCGAGTTCAAAAATATGATTCCGTTAGGACACAACGCCTTTTAACGTTTTTTCATGCTCAATATACTGTATGTTGGTCATCAACAGTAACACATAAAGTAA
>JACJUY010005542.1:4606-19516 GCA_014220935.1 Platorchestia sp. MABIK | reverse complement strand
TAGCAATGACTCACTATATGGAAGCAATAACTCACTATATGGTAGCAATAACTCCCTATATGGTAGCAATGACTAACTATATGGAAGCAATAACTCACTATATGGTAGCGATAACTCACTATATGGTAGCAATAACTCCCTATATGGTAGCAATAACTCCCTATTTGGTAGCAAAAACTCACTATATGGTAGCAATAACTCACTATATGGTAGGAATAACTCACTATGTGGTAGCAATAACTCACTATATAGTAGCAATAACTCACTATATGGTAGCAATAACTCACTATATGGTAGCAATAACTCACTATATGGTAGCAATACCTCACTATATGGTAGCAATAACTCACTATATGGTAGCAATAACTCCCTATGTGGTAGCAATAACTCACTGTATGGTAGCAATAACTCACTATATGGTAGCAATAACTCACTATGTGGTAGCAATAACTCACTGTATGGTAGCAATAACTCACTATGTGGTAGCAATAACTCACTACATGGTAGCAATAACTCACTATATGGTAGCAATAACTCCCTATATGGTAGCAATAACTCACTATATGGTAGCAATAACTCACTATATGGTAGCAATAACTCCCTATATGGTAGCAATAACTCTCTATCTGGTAGCAATAACCTCCTATATGGTAGCAGTACCTCACTATATGGTAGCAATAACTCACAATCTGGTAGCAATAACTTCCTATATCGTTGTAATGCAAACTTTAAATCGTACAATCTCACGAGGAAATTACGAGTCTTCAACAATATAAGTAGCTGAAACTGTAATTTTGCAATAAATGTTTTGATTCTCCTCATCGTAATTCCTCAAATTGAAATTTAATGACAAAATTTGAAACTTCTCATAACTCAAGTTCCTACAACCGCAATTTCACCATGATATTCAAAGGTTTTCACAATGCAAATACCTGAAACTGTATCTCCTCTATCATATTCTGAATTTTTCACAGGTCAAGTTCCTGAGACTGCAATTCCATGCTCAAAATCTTGAATTTTCAATGCTTAAATTCCTGAAGCTGCAATTTTACTGTAAAATTTAGAAACTTTTGCTGTCGCTCAAATTGAGCGTAATGAAATTTTATTGCTCAATCGCAAATTTCCCAGACGAATGAGCTATTCCTTTTTTGGAGACATATTGGGGAATTGCTGAGTAGCAAATATTTTCCCCAATATCTTGGCCAAAAATGCGATGTCAAAGACGTTATGCACATAGATGGCCATCTCTGGCAGCTGAGCCACGTTTGATGCAGCACTTAAAAGCAAATTCATTGCTCATGAAACAGGGCTTGTAAATTTTCCGGCGATGCGATTGAAGCCGAATCAATGTCGTTAAAAACTGCACAGAGGTTCTAAGTGCTAATTACGATTCGTATTTAAGAGCGATTTCTATTCGTATTTGAGGACGACTCTTATTCGAGTTGAAGGACGATTCCTACTCGTATTTAAAAATCCCTCTATGTATTCGTGTTTAAGAACGATCCCTATTCGTGTTTAAATTCGACTTCTAATCGTGATTAAGAACGACTTCTAATCGTGTTCATGGACGACTTCTAATCGTGTTTGAGGGCAAATTTAATTCGTGTTTAAGGGCGACTTTAATTCGTGTTTAAAGCTGATTTTTATTCATGTTTGAGGGCGACCCCTATTCGTGTTTAAATACGACTTCTAATCGTGTGCAAGGACGACTTCTAATCGTGTTTGAGGGTGACTCCAATTATTTTCGTATTTGTGGACGAATCCTATTCATGTTCAAGGAACGACTCATATTCGACTTTCAGAGTTACTTCTGAACTTAATTGTGGAAGATTCTCATTCCCATTTTAATTCGTTCTTATTTACGAGAATATACAAATAATAATCATATTTTAACCAAAGAAATACGCGTTCGTCTTGAAAAATGACTCCAAAACTTATTCAGAGGCGATACCTATTTATGTGTGAAGACAGATTCGATTTGAATTTTATGACAACTTCTTATCGTATGTTAAGACCGCTTCGACTCGTACGGGAGGTGGACTCTAATTCTCATTAAAACACAACTTCCATCCATGTATATCCATTTTTTTAATTCTATTCATGTTTAAACATGATCCCTATTCAAATTTCAACACGACTCCTATTCATGTTTAAACATGATCCCTATTCATATTTCAACACGACTCCTATTCATGTTTAAACCTGATCCCTATTCATATTTCAACACGACTCCTATTCATTTTTAAACATGATCCCTATTCATATATCAGTACGACTCCCATTCATGTTTAAACATGATCCCTATTCATATTTCAACACGACTCCTATTCATGTTTAAACATGATCCCTATTCATTTTTCAATACGACTCCTATTCATGTTTAAACATGATCCCTATTCATATTTGAACACGATCTCTATTCATATTTGAACACTACACATATTCATATTTAAACACGATCGCTATTTTCATGAGAACATGATCCCTTTTCACATTTTAACACGTCCCTTGTTCATATTTAAATGCGACCCCAATTTATTACTGAACATGACCCCTATTCAAATTTAAACACAACTCCTGTTCGGATGTACAGCTCTTACCTATTCTTACCTAAGATGACTTCTATTCCTGCTTGATAATGACTCGCATTCATATTTGAGGACGATTCTGACGCATTCAAGGACGTCTCTTATTTGTATTGAAGGAAGACTTCAATCGAATTTTTTCAAATGAATAGTTTCGAAGAAAGATAATTTGTTTTTCCATATCATTGGACAATTTCACTCGTCCTATTTTTTCTACGCATCATCAGTTTAGTAAGTTCAACATTTTCTAAATTCAAATTCTGAGAAATTATAAGCTTGAGCAGTCGCGAGTTTTCTTCTGAAATTCAAAGCCAACAAAAAAAACCTAGAATTTACTACTAATTTCAGACATTTATTACGGATAATTTTTTGTTCCTTATATGCCAGATGCTTTTGAGAGTACATATTACCTATGATTTTGTGGGTAAACATCTAGTACTCCTGAAAAATAATTTTAAAGTTACCCATAATTTTTACTAATAATCATTCAATAATTTCGTTCCTATGGTTATTATGAGGTTGTACTTGCGAAGAAATTTTGTCACAATAGAATTTCATATAAGTTAGAGTGGGAATGAAAGTAACTACCTATTTTTTAGAATAAAATTTGAAAGAAATTTCTTGAAGGGAATATTATTACGTTGAACATTAAAGCATTTTGGTTTAGAGTTAAATCGTGTCATCAATTCATAGTTTAAACATTCAGAGCTAAGCATGTTATTCTTGTGGTTTAACCTTATGCTCCCACCAAGCAAAAATACAATTTAATTTCCTGCTCTGTAATTTTTACCTAAAATAGTTTTTCATTTGAGACAAAATTTGGACGTTTCGTGTAAATTGCTAAAATGACAAGGTACAAATTGAAGCTGGTACAATGTCTTTTTCCAAAAGTATGCATAACACAAACACGCAAGACGATACCAATACAGTTTGAAGCCAAATACGGTCGCGAAATGCTATCATGCATCATACATATTATGCTCGGAGGTCTAATCAAGCGAAAAGGGAGAGCCAAGAGACCGTCTTTGTACTCGTACCGGCAAATTCCCCGAGGCAGAACAGCGAGTCTCCTTTTGCCCACAACGACACATTTTGCAGCGCCCCGGAGAGGGTGTCCTGACACCTTTTTCTCCCTCACTGAATGTTCTTGTTAACGAACCACAAAAGAACGAACCCTCTGTGGTCTGCGCAGAAACTGAGGAGAAAAGTTTGCACCTCGTCTTAAGGGAAGAACAATCAAATATTTGTTTTGTTAGGTCCTTGTGCCAGTTGGGTGTAGCAACCAAAGTTGGGTGTTATTTATGAAGTTGGGTGTGCTGAATGGTTGAGTGTGATTTATTGGGTGTAAAAAATAAAACGAGCAATTGTATATATTTCTGAAGAAACAAATGTTATGAATAGATTCCGATTCAAAGTGGTGCAAACTTCTGTGTTCGCCGTAGCGCAACTATAATTTTGTTGAAACTAAAGGGATATTCAAGACTTGCAGTTAGCTAGCCCTAACTGCAAAATTCATCGGTGTCTTGCTCATGCAGAAGATATTCAAAATTGGGCAATTATAAAAAATTTTCACCTAACACCAAGTAGAATTCAGAACTGAGATTCGATAGACTGTGGAAATTTAGCATCAGCTAAAGAGAAACACTCTTTTTCTCTTTACCTGATTCAGTGCGGTGACTGATTTAGCTGATTCAATGTAATGACTGTATGCAGAGAGTTAAAACGTCTTGCGAGACAAGAAGTGAAGGATCTGTTAAATTAAAAGAGCTCTTGAAAATACATTCATTCTATGTAGTCGTGGGAGATTTGCTTTCGGTCTTGTAGCAAGGTTAATCCAATTTGTTTTCACAAGCAAGGCAAAGATTACTTCCTTATGTAGATGAGAACCACTGGTAAGACGGCATCGGTTGCTTTGATACGACGTCGATCGAAGCATTTCTGTATTATGTATACGGATCTGTGTCCATTTCCTCAGTTAGACCTTTACTACTCAGTTTAACTACTCGTAGTATGCTGTTGGCATACTACAAGGTGGCGCATAAGCAACGCACCCTTTTAAAAAATTGATAATAGATAAACAGTGAAATTAATAACGATAGGGTTAATAGCAAACGATAGAAGAACTCTTAAAGTTGATTCACATGTCGTATCCTATCTACAGATACCCAGTGTATATTGCGGTAATAAATCTTTAAAATTTACCTTCAAAAGGGTGCGTTACCTATGCGCCACCCTGTAGTTAATTAAACCAACAGTCTTCCACTTCCACTCACTTAGATTCCATGCCAACAGTCTTTCACTCAACGTACGTTGGTACGAAAATGAGCACGTGCTGAAATTTTGTTGTCAGCGCCCCGAGAAATTTGTCATGATCTAGCTCTAACATTTGACAAAAAACAGCTTTCTGTTCACCTATAGCAAACAGCTAGAGGCTAGTTTCACTAACGAGTAATGTTCGCATGAAATAAACAGTACTGAAGTGTGTGTCTACGAATCTCTGCTCAGTCTAAAATCTTCATAAATTTGTTAGTGCTCTCAAGCTTCAATAGCGTCAAGCTTTAAAGAAACGGAAGTGCCAGTAAGGGAGTCATCTCAATACTGTTCTGCTGGATGAGCAAAAGTCTTGAATTTACCCAAAGCCGAGTTCTCCATTCAATAGCAATGATCAGATTTTACACGAATAACAATTTACACGAAGCCAAATTCTCTATTCATTGGCAATGATCAGATTTTCTAAATAAAAGCAATCAATCGACGTCAAAGGACGCCAATTTGAGGATTGAATTGCGACGACTTAGGTGCCACTTGACCTAAAGTGCGTGCAGTTTAATTAAAGATGAGACCTTGACTTCTCTGGACGCCTCTGTTGGACGGACCGAACGTTGCGTTTGCAGAAGAGATGTCAGGCATCATCGTTTTAGATGTCACCAAGTTGGTGATGTGATATGGATCTGAATTATTGATGATCGGATCTACTTCCTTTGAAAAGTTCCTGATCCTGTTCAACTTATCAGCTTCATATTGGGATCGTTTGAATGACATGGTTTTTACTCACTTAGAGACTGCGTTTTTTTGCTTTGAAACAGAACTCTGTTCATGCAAGATGGCGTCAAGTCAAGTAACCTCATACATTCAGCAATGTATGAGGTTAAAATATAATTTCTGGAGTCATAAGGTTCTAAGAGCAACAACTATACGGTGTGGCTGGGCTTACAATTAGTTTAAACTCAATAGGCCATTAAAAAGCACAAAATTCATCGAGGTGAACGGCAACATTCATCAAAATTAATTTTTCTGGATAATTTAGAAGTTCCTTTATGACTTTTTTCGGTGAATTTATTGCACAAATGAATTTTGAGAAATTTATCGCACACGCAAAAATGTGTATTCGACGTTCTGAACAACTTGATAGCGGCAGTTCAAGCGTTCATTAAAAAAAAAACTCACACAATATGAGCCGCATTAAATATGAGACATGAAGGTATACACAGAACGAAATGGGACAGATTCGTACAACAATTCAGCATCGAAGAAGTGCAAATTTTGCATAGTAAGCGACTTCGATAAATATTTATAGGCATAAACCAAAGAAGTTCATATATGAACAATGTTGGACTTCTTTAGTTTTTGGCTTAAATTTTTATTAATTCATCATAGGTTGAGAGCATTCGCGGAATAATTTTTCTAAGCCAGAGTAAGTCCATGATATGAGCGATACCATTTCATCATTGACATAGCAAATCTATTACATGATTCCATCAACGACAACTTTGCAATGACGAGAAATGCAAGCGAACGACATGCTGCAAGCTGTAACTCGGTGAGGCTTGATGGATGTTAAAGCAAAACGGAACTAATTTTGTATTTGGTACTTACAAGCTTCCAACAACACGAATCCTAAAATTCCTCTCAATTCAATTATCTGTCAAATTCATATTTTAGAAGTCTATTATAAATCCATTGATCTCGCCTCTCGCTATCTGGCGAGATAACGCTACCATCAAAATAGTACAATTTCGAATGATTTCAAATAACATGGAAGTAACTATTTCAATATTGTAAACGTGACTGCACTTTATCGATGCAGTTTATTTTGGGTGAGTAACAGAGTGAAAAATCCTGATGAACTCTAAAGAGATTCCTCTGGTAAATATTTTTACGACGTTGGCAGGTGAGGCTGTAAGGATGCCTATTTTGCAGTCCCGTGCCAAAAGCTGTGCTTTGCCAAACATTGTGGCGCCCATGTCAAGATTTGCTACTCAGCAAATTTTGATTTAGGGTTAAAATGCCCTCAAAAAGATCTCATTTTGTGAACGAGAGATCGACGTATGACGACATCACATTGAATGCTGCCGAAATTTCTTCTTATTCGGCATGATTTTGTCAAATTATAAAACACATTGTCGTGAAAAAATGAATTATTTCGGACTAAATTTCAGTTTTATAACTTGGGGAAAATAGGTCAAGTAAAACTTATTTTAGCAAGGCTCAGCTGAAGCACGAGACTGGCCTCTGGGCCATAAAATTCAGCAGGCATATTTGCATGGTGAAGAGAAAATTGCTCCCAGATTCTGAGGGACGTTGCGTCCTAGAGTTGATGCTCAGGGCTTCCAGAGGGAGCTTCCCTATGAATATTACGGACATTCTCTGATATATTGCCCACAACTTATTAAGCGCAACAAGGAAACCTGTTACCAATATTTTTTCATGATGCGTTTTACGAGAACTGCGTTCAAATTAGTTTGAAAATTGAAAATAATTCGAATTGCTAATTACTGTTCATGCTGTTAAGATTTTTAACTTGAAAAAGTTTCTTCTGAGAATTGTCTTCATTCAATTCATGCAAATTACATAGCGATATTGCATTATTCAGAGTTCCACCAGAACTGGCTCGCCATGTAGTGAGAAAGCTTCGAATACTGCTACCTCACATCAATTTATTTTAAATAAATATTGAAAGATAATCAGAAATAATTCCGGAGAAAATAGCCGTAATTTTTCCATATTTGTGTTATGATTAGGTTTCAATAATTGATGCTCCGAAAAGAAATTTGGCTGCTTGTCAAATAGTATTGAAGGGAATTAAGAAATAGTCTCATAAAGGAAAATTTTGGCCTGATACATGAAAATATTTTGATTACGAAGCAAGATGTCTGACATGATCTTCTAACGTGTTACAGCTCGACATTCAGTGAAAAGTTTGTTGTATGAATGCAAAGCAAAGTTTCATCTTAATAAGACTAAATTGCTACGTTGTAGTGTGATGGAATTACAATTTTTTGAGCCAAAAAACTTTCTCATCGACAAAGTAGTATGATTAGAAAAAAATTCTACAACACTTAAAAAAAAATGAACTAAATGTCGTTTTCCATACAATGTAGAAGAAACTGTCAACACACATCAAACTAAAAGTATAAATAGTGGAATAAATTTGCTCTCATGAAATAAGGTCACTCATGCATCTGCGCACGCCCATCACAAGCCAGTTGTTTCAAATGAGACTGCAGTGTTATAAAAATATGACAGCCCACGAAACAAGCCTTCAAACACGCCAATAATTGGGCAGAATATACAAGCTAAAATTTAACGTAGCATTCGCCATGCGCCAGATCACGCAGAAAAAGCATCAAAATGGTTGTGCAATTTGAGGACAAAATATTCAAGCACATTCGGAATAAAACGCAGTTTTCCAATCCGAATGCAAATTAGAAAAATTTGCACAACAAATACACGACACAAATATGAATGGGAAAAGCCCAAAAATATTCCTATGAAAATGCTCGCACGATCTCTAAACTTGAAGGCGGACGACGGCAAAAACCAGCGACTCATCAGCATGCAAAACTCGGGAGCGGTGCTCTGGCTTTGCCATCAGAGAGCTCGGACGGCCCTAAAGTGGACCGAGCTGGAGTAAATCATTGATATTTTGGAAGAATAAATTAACTCTAATGGACCTTTCTTTTAATCTGTTGTATTTTGGGTGACGCCAGCGTTCGTGAAGTATAGTGGTAATTTGAAGCGCAAGCAACGCTGAACTTTGTACGCATCAAACACGGTGCAGCTCGTAAAAGAATGGGTGGGGTGTAATGTTCGTTGAGTTACTTACTGCGATGCGAAATAATTCGTGGACCGCGAGCCGCAATATAATCCGTGGAAAAGTAAATGGTAAAAATAAATACGTCAGCATTGGTCATCAGGCAAAACGAAATTTTACAACGAGAAGTGAAATGTCATCTATTTTCACATAAGAGCAACAGGAACAAAAACACTCGACAATATCTCGGTTATTTAAACTAAATGAGTAGACATCATTGCCAACTCAAAGCTCAGTTCATTGGCTGTGGAGACTTAGGTAGCCGTCGAATCTGATACAACATGCTCTTCTTCATTAAACAATGAGACTGCAAACCGTTTTTTATGCACACGATATTCAATAATGAGGTAACTTATTTAGCATTTCGTTTGAGGGATAATTCACTGTTTTGATTCTACTGTAATTCGTACAAGGTTTCCATGGCTAGGTTCTAACCGCATTATTCAAGCTGTCGAGTTCTTTCACGGAGCGCAAGCTCAGAAGTATATATCTCACTCCAATATTGAACTGCTGGTGAAGTGCACTATTTTACATGCGTCTACGTTGAGCCATTTAACGTCTGCGTTGCATTCTGGGGAGAGTGAGCATTTTTTGATATCCTAGGTCTTGAGATAGCTTCAATCACAATGCTCAATTCACGCGATTTGCAACTCTAACAAAAACGGCAATTCAAATTTCAGTTTTTTACGCTGTTCAGTGACTTACAAACAGCGTAAGTGTCGATAGATATTCCAGTTTTATCCGTTACAAACATTATGCTGAAGTCATGTTCTCTGTACAATGGATCGCTTATCAAACCCTGTAAATCACCAATTCTTATATATCACTACTCATCACTTACCAGAGAATCGTTACCGAAACGAATTTCTGTCAGTATACATATGAGCATGAAATGCGTTTTCCAAACTGTAAATTGTGATTCTGCAAGTACTAATGCTGAAAAAGAGCATCACCTATACGGCTTGTCATTTTCGCTAACTCAATTACGGCTCAATTAACGCTAACATCACCGCTACGGCTTGTCATTTTGATAACTCATTTTGCTAACTAACTCATCATGCGGTAGCAGCGTAATGCAACTGCTGACTGCGCTTTGTCTCATCAGCCATTTAAGTTCCTATCCCAGTTCGTCTTCAAGCTCTCGTCCTCTAAAAATATTGAATAAACAGGAGAAAACTTTGAGTACGCTTTCTAGCACTAGTCAGCTCTCGAAGAGTTCCTGTACTCGATGCATTCGCAACAGTGAAGCTGCAAAGCCACTAAAGCTGCAACGCCAAAAAAATGAAGAAACGGCTCAAATGCTCATCACTGTAATTTCCCGGAGAACAGGGAAAACCAAAAATCCTTGATTCCCGTTGCTGTCCTCTCAGTTTCCTGCTTCTCTATGGCCTGAGGCTTCACGTTGTCTGACTGAGTCGTCCCTGTTTCGTGTTTATTTGCTTGCTTGCAGACGAGGGGAAGGTACGGACCTCTTATCATACTCGGTAAATTCCGCTAGAAAATCGTTAGACTTAGAAATAAGGAACTCTGTCCCTCCTGAATAGCTTGCTGCCAGGCTGCTCTGCAGGATGCGATGAAAAAGAAATGCGAGTGCACGTTCCTGCGGTTGCGTTATACTGAAATGATTATAAAGTATTGTACGTGTAACTACTTCATAATTTGCATCAAATAACAGTGGGGACGACGGAATCTCCAAAGATAGAGGTAGAAGAGTGCAGCAAGTGTAATGAGTTTTGAACACCGTTTTTCGTGAAATGTGACGTCTTGCATCTACGAAATGAGACCTGACCGATGTGATGAATTCAATCATGCGCCTTCTTTGAACGATTTTCGCCGTTCTCCACGAGCACTGGAAGGTTGAAGCGAGTAACGAATGAACATTCAACTCACTGAAGTTATTTCAAAGTTATTTTAACAAAGAAGGATAATTTTTTACGGTCAAACGCGTACCAAACATAATGTACGCATTATTGTCGCATTACAAGTAAACTACTTTAATGCATAAGCCTGACATAACTGGCGCATATAAGTCCGTAGACGCAAGTTTCAGCTTTGTTACCTTCTTGAAATTCCTGGAGTGACTGCGAAGTTAGCACATTCCGGCACTTGTCCCAGATTGCACATTCTTGCCAGCTCAGGTTAGGGCATTTTGGCCCACGAGCTCTTAAAATACTAACTGCATTGTTTGCAACAGTGTGAAAATTTCATAAACAAGTTAAGGGCAAAATTCAAGGAAATCCACATCGTTAAAATTGTATGTGAATACCAATATAAGCGTTTAGGACTTTAATCATCATCAGCTGCAAATCTGCGAATAATAAAATAAAGTGCAAAAACATGCCAGGAGCAAAGTTTGTTCGACGCGCTGAAATTTTTCTCCCTATTCTCAAACGACGAACGATATCTTAACTTGCATAATGAAGGCAATAATTGCAGCAGAATTCTTCAAAGTAGTATTTTTAAACATGTGTTTCGAAGTAATTAAAATGTGAAAGTATCCTAAGCTTTGTCGAGTGAAAGAATATTTTGCATTTTCTGTGTGAAATTCTAGAGTTTTAAGAAAATTTCACCAAGCCCAAAAATAGTGAAAGAAGATAAAATTCCGCAAATTGATCGTTATGTGTTATTTTGATATACTGAAATCTGCTGATTATATCTGAAAACTAGTTTATCCTATTAATACATAACGTTATAGAAAAAAGGATAATAAGACACTTCAAACCTTACATAATTTAGAATTTTTCCGTTTGATTCCAATCAAGTTTTCAAAAACACTTACAGTAAAACATTTCCTAATGAAAAATAATTCCATCGACAAATTTTCCAATAACATTCCTGCTTCCCAAATGCCAATCAAGTTATTCTACCCGCAATACCACTTCAAATTTCCCTCATCTAGTGTGACTCCCGAGCCAAAATACCTAATAAGGAAAACTCTGAAAACTTTGAAAGGACGAAAGCGGCTGATTGCCCTCGCAATTAAGGAGATGACAACACTCAGAAAACTGCAATGACTTTTATTGAGCCCCACAAATTGCTGACGTTTCTTTGATTGCTTATTGCCAGCATTTGCTTCTAAAGCGAGTCCGCTCATGAAGACAATTTGGGGGCGTTCGCTATCGAAGTGGAGTTCTCAAGGGGGAATGAATTAATTTGCCGTGTGATGAGGAAATCAAAAAGAAATGTTTTCGGGACTACGAAAACGGACGATGGACAGGGCTGCATGGTGACAGAATCCGTGGACGAGATGCTGAAGTTTTAAAATTGAATAAATATGTTTTAAATATCTCTCAAGCCAAAAATAAATAGGAATTATAATAAAACCACTCAGTAGACAAAAACAGCTGCTGAGACTAGACTGAAAGACAAATGCGCAGAGAACAGCTTCGAATATACTTCATCCCTACTAGAATATACCCCATCCCTGCTAGAATATACCCCATCCCTGCTAGAATATACCTCATCCCTACTAGAATGCACCACATCCCTACCAGAACACACCACATCGCCTAGAACATACCAATCCCTACTAGAATATACCACATCCCTACTAGAATATACCACATCTCTGCTAGAATATACCTCATCCTTACTAGAATATACCACATCTCTGCTAGAATATACCTCATCCCTACTAGAATGCACCACATCCCTACCAGAATACACCACATCGCCTAGAATATACCAATCCCTACTAGAATATACCACATCCCTACTAGAATATACCACATCTCTGCTAGAATATACCTCATCCCTACTAGAATGCACCACATCCCTACCAGAATACACCACATCGCCAAGAATATACCAATCCCTACTTCTCGGACATACTCTCGTTACAGTTGCAAAATCCCATAGAAAGTGAACAGACTATTAATAACTTGAAAATGATTAACCATTAAAATAACGTTATTATACTTTAATTTATTACGAACCCAACGAGATAGCATATGTGGTGTGCTGCTATAACAGGAGATTGCACTTAAGAAAACGTGCATCGTGTAACGAACTAACAAAGGAATTACACCTAAAAGACCTGGGACATGGGCTTCAGTCTGTAAATTTGAGTCTATATCACCAGCAACTTCTCCAACTGCTGGTTATTGCGCTACAGGTAGCGAGGCAGACAGCACTAGAGGGCCAGTAAAGGATAAGTGATCACCCCTTAAATTTGAAAATGGCCTTCAATTTTTGGTACACCAAAGGCACGTATCATAAAAATTTGCCACAAGTTAAATCAAAAATTTTCTTTTTATCCACTAATGATAAGTCAGCCTGATAAGCCCGTCACACAAAGTATACGTAGAAATTAGGGTGATGTTTATAATTGAACAGAAAGCATATTTGAGAATTAGGGTTATATCAATTCGCTGTCTTATTTCATAGGTTATACAGAGTAGAACAAATGTTCAGACTACGGACGAAAAGAAGAATTACCCAACCCTAGATATTCTCTCCCGAATATCTGCAGTGTTGCAGTTGGGAATATGCACCAAGAATAACTCAGAACTCTAGACAATTTACTACGGTATTATTTCTGTCGGCAGACGGCGTTGCGGAAAGAAATGACAGAGACAGACGCTCAAAGTTTCCCTTCAACTAAACAACAAATTCTCTTCACTGACTGCTACCTTCTGATACAGCTAACACGTTGTCACAAAGTCTGTTGAAGATTATTTTTAGCTCAAAGCAAATTATGTGTGCGTGGCAATTACCGTTGTTAGAAAAGTCACTGTGGAATGACGCTCTGTTCAACATAGACAGCACATGGTTGATTTTTGGACGAGGTATAATTTATATCCAACACTTGATTAGCCTATATGAAAGTGTATACTGAAGGTGATTTTAAAAATATCCGTGTTCTCGATTTCTTTGGCCGTCTGAGTGACGTATTCGTGAGAGCCAAGTTATAACAGTGATCAAATTGTGTGCTTCTGAGTCTCTCAATTGATAAACTTCGCTTTTACGCCTTCCATACTCGTTTCATAAAACAGCTCATCTCATAGGCGGGAAAAATGCCAGTGTATTTTATAAGTGTGTATGCAAATCTTTAAATCTCTTGTATTCTCAGTTCATTAGTCGTGATCTGAACAAGATAGCGTCTTATTTTTAATCACCTTTTGTACATAGCACACAGCGATTGTTTCTTAACAGAAACTCTTCGCTCACTACCGTAGCTAGGAAGTAACAGTAAAAAATAGAATATAATTGAATAAAGCTTACAATTGAAATACGCTCATAGTTCGGATTGATTACCATCTCAGCGTTAACGACTGAGAGTTGTTTTAGCTGCTCGTTTGGTTAAGAGCTAACTGCAGTTAACAGAACTAACGAACCCTACAGAAACAAGGGAGGAAAACATTACCCATGCAAAGACCGATTTATATTCACTATTTAGAGGCTTTTAGTTTTTGAGGTATGATGTGTGGTTCTCCTTGGCCAGAGTGCAGCACAAATCATTTTCACATCGTTGAGTACCGCTGCTCAGATAAAACGACTGTAATTCCAGGCAAGATGAAAACGCCTTGTAAATGTGAGCGTTGGCAAACGGTGGCTAGCTCCGGGTAAACTTCTCGAGTTCGGATATTATACACACCGTTCATTTCAGTTACTGAGTATAACCATCATAGTTTTACAAACATACAGAGTACAGAAATTTCGCACCACTTCTGGGTTATCTTAACGCTAGCTTTCGGGTAGTATTTAGGTTGTTGACACAGCTTTTTGAAATCGAAATACAGTGGTGTTTTGATGAATGATAGATTTTTACTAAAGCTAGGAAGAAAATGATCTACTTGTGCATGTATACTAATATAAGCATCACATCAAGCTATATCCCCTAAAACTCCTTTTTACGTAATTTTTAGCATTGTTACCGAAAAAAATGATATAATCCTGCAAGTTTATTAAAAAAAGCCGAAAGTGATCGAGTTTATACTCGGTTAAAGTCTACGATGATTCCTCCAAATGTTCAATTTCATTGAATATTTAGAAACTGAAGAATGCAGACCGTGACAAGGTGACATAGTCGTCCGGTGAGAGGCTACATTTGGTAGGCAGGCTTCTAACCAAGAAGTTACTTTCTGTACTACGTTTTTTTAGAATGCAGTGAACCCAGATCTGCTGATTTTATGTAAAAAGGAGAGAACTAAAAATACCGTATAGAACATTTACTCGAATTAAAAATTGCAAGTAAAACAATAAAATTGAACGTTTCGAGCATTCGCTCAT
>JACJUY010005541.1:47958-59067 GCA_014220935.1 Platorchestia sp. MABIK | reverse complement strand
GTATACCTTTCTTGAGAAATTTAGGGCAAAAAAAGAGAGAGGAAGCTTCATCGTCTCGAGTTCTCGAAAGCAGAATTCTCTCACCATTGCTTGGATGACACTAATGAAGGCTAATGAAAGTTATCATAACTAGCTATTTTTAATCCATCGTAAAGTTTGTTCAAACTGTCTCTTTATTTTTATAATGGGGTAAATGTTAGAATTTTGGTTATCAATAAACTTTTACTGGCTTAGCACGCAGCTTGAAAATCGTACTGATATAGAAATTTGAAAGATGCAGACATTGAGAACATTTCAGACTAACGTGCGTCTTTCCAGTGACCCAAGATTCTCTCTACTCAAATTGGCAATTTCATAGAGTATCTCGTCGAACGTTGGTTTCGATTTGATTAGCGGCATGAATGTATATGCCGTTTGTGAAATGTTGCCAAAATGTAAGGGTTGTGTGCACATAATAAAAGGGTACTTCATCAGAAAAATTGTTTTGTACCAAATCCCTCCAGAATGATTTCGTTTAGAAAGGATCAGTGAGCTTCTATTTAAAATAGGGTAGCGATTCACTGGGAGAAGAATTAACTGTTGACCGACAGTCTATACATTTACGACGCCGGTGAAGTGGGCATTTGCATTTTCAAATCCGGAGAACCGATTTAAAAACAGCTCGACTTCAAATAGTAATCTCGAGGTTATCGAAGCCTGAACAAGAAGATTTGAGAGCTCTGTGCAGGCACGTCCACGAAAAGTTTGGCAGCGAACTCTCCAGACGAAATATCAATTGACATTCTTTCATTTCCAACGAAATGTGGAAAAGTTAGTTGGCAACGAAATCCAAGTTAGCAACGAAATTGCTCGATCGCCCAATAATTTGCAACCTTTTTACTTGTTTCTCAAACGTAATAGACTCCCGATTGTGAGCTTTTCGCGTGTTAAATTTCTTGGAATGCACTTGAAATTTGGTGGGGAATATAAGAAATTTATATAAGTTATAATGCCACAAACATCATTCGAAATTGAGTCCAAAAAAATACCCTATCATTAAAATAAGTGAGTAAAATAATGATACTCTTATTTCGTAACACCGTCATTTATTTTTGTAATTAGACGATGTTCACAAGTTCAAAATCAATTTGATCATTATTTGTGGTAGAAAATGCCATTCAATGGCTACGCGTTTCAAATTTTAAATGTTTTCACGAGTGGATGGTGTAATTGAGCTTTCAATCCTCACAATAGATTTCATTCGAATTCAAGTGAAGACTCATCATAGGCCATAGCGAAATATTTTTTTCTTGTAATACAGTGGTATACATGAACGAATTCTCTGGGTCTTTCCTGAAGTTGAAATACAAGCTCAGTTCATGATCTTTGCCCGTGCATAGAATGAACTTTTTAATCTCTATCTCCACGTTGTCAACAGATCGCATGGCTTCATTTAACGGAATTAAAATTTCATTCGCATTTGCGCTGCATCATCCCCAAAAATTGTACGCTATCACATCTTACTCAATTCATGTGTTGAAACTCAACTCAAGAGAGGCTAAATCCTTGCTCAAACTATACCAAATTCTACCCTCAGCGTTTTATCAAAATCAAACACTTTTCTTCTCATCACCGAACTGTTTTCATTCTCCAAAGTAATTTATATGTGTTCGAAAATTTTATGCAAAACTTATGCCATTAACAAACACAAGAACATCCAAAAACTCTTTCAATAAACGTAGTTTTTGTTGAATTTGTCCCTTAATGTGTTTTTGAAATTCCCATTTGAGGGGAAATTCTATCCTTTTTTTCAGTTTGGTGATTACCTCATTCCAGTGCTTGTATAAAACGGAATTATGATAACAGTAACATGATTGAAAAACTTTGGCTTAAACGTCGGGTAGAATGATGATGGATGATGATCGGGCTGACGGAGAGGAACCGTCGCAGTTGTAGGTTACAGTAGATGAAATGCAGTACATGTTCTTATCTATGAAACTCATAGCCATTGCAATCTCGTTGAAAATACCGCTTACACTTCTTCCGTGTGTCCCATATTTTCAGTGATATCATTCGACGCCAAATTTTTAATTTACCTCGAAGTCGGTATGATGAACAAAAGTAATCAAATATCATGTCGACCAATTGCACAGTGAATGAAGGGACAGCTGCGCATGTTAACATAATTCCGCAACTATTACTATGATGTTTATGTCCAGTGGTTTATTACCTTAAATGTTTGCTAACTATCCTTAAAAATTAATGGTAATAAAATTTTGGTAATAATCTAAAATATCACAACCGAAGTAAATGCAGATAAAATTAGTCTTTCATTCACAAGAGCAAAATATAGAAAACGCTTCGAAGACCTGCTCTACCATCAGTTCTGCAAAATGCTAAGTTTGATCAATATAATGTGTTAATAAAATTATGATCGATATAATATTCCACACTTTCTAAACATCAAACAGAAAAGGGAAAAAATGGCAAACAGAGACAACTATGCATTAACTATCTGGAAGCGTGAAAAGCTCAGCATGTAATTTAAAATGGATTTTTTCAAAGATTTGAAACGATTCCAAAATCTTGAGGTCAAAATCACGGAAACAACTATCACTCAAAAGTTTTGATAAAAACAATCATAACCCATTTCTCAGCATAACTGTGTGTAGCTGAATGAGGAGACTGAGTCAGGACGTTACCAGTTCAAAAACTTCTACCGGTTCGTAGAGCAGTACAAAGTGGTACTGCTCTACCATTATTGCATGACGTTATTCCGACGTACGTCGATGTGCACTGAACACAACTACATGCTTATACACAACAGATGAGAGCATGAGCCCAAATAGAGTCCATGTGCCAAAAAAAATGATTGTTACTTTGCTAACCAGTATGACGCGTAAATTAACTTTCGTCAAGTGCTTATTGAAAAAAGACTTTTTCATGGACTAGTTTTTCAGATGGACAACCGAAATTGGGTGAAATGCCGTACAGGTAATTTCACATTTAACATGAGTGTTCGACTCATAATTTTTTTGTAGAAGAAAACTTTTAAATTTGTGTGTTTTTGATTCCGAGATGAAAATCAATGCTTCCGAGCAAATGACGTAAATAATAAAATTATGCGTGTATATTATTGAAAGATGAGCATATACTTCATGCTCTGGTAAACCGAGTTCTGATGCNCAGATTTCGTTTTGAGCATATTTTATGTTCTATACGAGACTGGGATTTAATTATTGTGGTTTTGTATGAGAGTGTTCTATTGGCTTTGGAAAACTGAATTTAGAGTTTATAATCAGTATATTCCTGTCAAGTAACTTCGAGTTTGTCAGCTTTAGTGTAATTAAATAAAATAGTGTATCCCGGCACAATTTTCGCATTTAAGCGCTGACTGGTGTGTAAAGGATGAAATTATGGTGCAGAAATTATCAAATCTGAAGGAATGAAAAAAAGTGTTGCAGATTGCCGAGGGCTAACTGTGAATAAAATATGCGAAAAAATATACTTGTTTATTCCTTCATATTCAGCTTTCCACACCAAATATCTAAAAAATGCCGGATGAGGCTATGATCAACTGTAATCGATTGTGTTGATCAACTCGCACTCGTCAATAAGTGATATAATGTTGAAAAAATGTGATATATCATTTTCCCACCGTATTTCATTGAGTTCATCATTGAACTGCATTAAATTGATTTACTGGGCTTGACAAGAAGTAGCAAACAGGAGTATAATTCAAAGCATGGTCCGTGGAGCTGAGAACTAGAAGTAGGTTTTTAATCATTCTGAATGATACCGAACTTGAATGAAAAATATTATCTTGTGTATTCTGAAATGGTAAGAATGACACTGTCATTAAACGGAGACTTGTCGCTGTGATGAATGGGCCTCGTTCCGAGGTCATTAAAAGAGGCCATTTGCCACAGCATTGTTCCAAGCTTGAGATGAAGAATAATGGCCTGCCCATCTGTCGTGGTTCCACTCTCAAAATCTGTCAGGTTCTCACACTACTGTCTCAAATTCTGCTCAAGGCAAAAGCAGAGAAGACTTCTAGTTTCTAAGAGTTTTCGAAGCGAAATGTATCGTATTTTCTAATGTTCGCTTATGGAACATTATTTTTGGCTTAAATCATTGCACACTGAAAAGAACGAGTTTTTGAACACAAGTTCGTCCCATAAGTTAAAATTGAAATTCTTTTTCCGTAATTCGTTTTTCTTGTTGCATTTCTTCAGGATCTAGATCACTTTAATAACAGCTATTTCATTTTCGATCGCTCTTCCAGAAGTGCGACATATTCAAAGTTCGACATTACATAATTTTTAGAATTTATTAATTTAAAAACTTTTGTATGAATGAAAAAATTGAAAGCAGATCTATAGTAACCTGTATATTTTCTTTTTACTGTAGCTCATTCATTGATAGGTCTGAAAGACGAAACGCAGTCGAAGACCAAAGAAAAACAGTGGCTCATACATAGATTTTTCAAAGATTGTCGATAAATTTAGGACACCAAGTTCATCAAAAGACAAGAACTTCTCCTAAAGAGCTGTTGTATCATTTAAATCTCTCCAGCACTAGTACCCAAGTACTCAGAGGGCTCAGTTTAATATTGCTTAAAAATATACAGTGATATCGATCTAAAGAGTGTAACATTCTCACTGTTGCTCAATCTTTCTTACATATTCGAGAGCGTCCATCATCAGCGATTTCGAACATTATTGAACTCATGAGTCCAAAATGATATCGAATTGAATGTTAGCCAGAAACCAGATGTTATAACAGTGTCTAATGAAGTAATTGAAAAATTTCAAATCTGACTATAACGGTGTGGAATAATAATATTACGCCATTAGAAAGGGGAAAATTCGGGTATTTGGTCAATCAAAATATGTCTTTGAAATATGTCTTCAACAGAATTAATAGAACTTTGATGTTTTTTTCCATATAAGAAGTATATCCCTTGAAAAATCTAGACTACTTGTCATTCAATCATTAGGGTTATTGCGTTTTGACTATTGTAGTATTATTGTATTGTGGCATGGGAAAACATACCACATTGTCTTCAAGGAGAGTTCTAAAAACGTGTGAATTTTCTGATCAAGGTGGCATGCAGAGGTAAATTCAAGAGCAGTTATCATGTAATCTCTATCCAAAATAAACAAGGCTGGATCTATGTTCAATAAAGATTCCTCACTCGCAAAGTCCAATACGTATTATCCTCTTTATTCCTCCCTCAAAACAACGTCGAAATTTCTTCTCTCCTACTCCGGCGAAGAAGAAGCCGAATCTGAGGAATGATGTTTTGGTCAACTCCCTCTCAGCTGACATCAAGGCAGAAGGCTCTGTCAATATCAGGCGCATTGTTGAAGTGTATATACATTTATATTCATAAGCATGTATACACTTACACATCTAAATGCATATATATTTAAATATTTTTTGTTTCCGACAGAACTTCCGGATGCGCCAGCCTCCAGGAGTCGGCATGCTCAGCGCATCTCCAAGGATCTCACATAAGGAGCCAGTAACCGAAATAAAAACATCTGAGGATCCACAAATGCAACTAAGTGTTTGAAAATGGCGAACGTACGCTGAAACGCTTTACAAAAATAATTTTAAAGTTTGACTATTTAATTTTTTAACTTTTAGATTCAAAGACGATTTTTAATTGTATAGAGATTATTAAATGAAAAGTCAGTTTCGATATACATGCCATTGCTGTCAACCAAACCTCTATACGGGAAGGGCTTTCCCCAAATGTACAAATATTTATGTTTAAATATTTCTGAATTGGAATGATAAATGGTTATTGATTCATACACTGACATTATTCATGAGCTGAACAGAATTTTCTGATTGCTAAAAATTCGAGAACGCTTTAGCCTTCACGCATTGGCGTCGCGGACGCGACAATGGTCTGTTGCCACCCGAGGGAACTGTAATCACTTGCCCTGCTGAACTCTGATGAGATAGATGAGCCAACGTCTTCGTCATGCACGAGCGTAGTAGTGCGCTTGCCTGAGTTACTCGATTGTCCCCAGTCGCTGCCTCATCTTATCCTCGTGCTAGCAATGAAGTAGTGGCACCGCCTCTCTGGTTAGTCAAAGCACATCTAAACCTGAAGACTCACTGTATTTTAACAACACTTGGATCCGGCCTCAGCTTTATTTAAAATGAAGTGCTTTACCGAATTTCGATCTTAAATAAAGTTTTAGGCGTGGACTAACGATAGTGTTTTTTAATATGGTGGCTTTCACAATTTTTGCCTGGTCGCACTAAGCTAAGAGATTTTAATATCTTGGGATTAAATTTGCTAACCCTAATTCAATTTTCTACATCGGTGTTGAGAGGCAAGATGTAAAATTGAAAATTTTAAAAATTTACATCCTAAACGTTTGATCATAATAACTGTAGAAAATATACTAAAGTAACATAAGAGAAGTACGGATTGGAAAAAGTTTTTATATTCCAACCCCCTAAATGATTCCGTCGTTACATTCCATTCGAAAATACATTGCAAGGGTGCTACAAGGAGTCAGAAGTAAAGCCTGGATAAATTATTCTGTGCCGTGTTACAGCATTGCGTGGACAGAAAGCTAACTAATCCTAACTTCTCCTTTGTAAGTTATTTTTCAGTAAAAACTTTGTAAAACAACAGATTCCGTGTCTTTGTTTAATGCAGTAATCTTACGTTTATCTTCTAATAATAAAGTGACCGAAGGGAACTTGCAAGCTTTGCTCGCGGCCTTTCGCATCAGACAAACAGCTCACGCTGGAAGTTAGTCGGAGTGCAGGCCCTCTACATAGCAGCAAAATTGTACAGTGTTTCCGTGCTTATTCGCTGTGCACGCGGATGGTGAGACAGGGAAAGACAATGCTTGCGGGCTTAGCGCGAGATGGAATTGTCCATCAGAACAACAAACAATCGTAGCACATCGCTTCATTCACGCATGCCCGACAATCGTGTTACCGACTCACTCGCAGAGAAGTTGACCGCACGAGGCTCGTTTTACGCGTCAATGTTCGAAATCAGAGACGGGAAGTGGTGTAGATACTCGGTTTCGAGTTAAATTACGAGACACCAAGTAACAATTTTTTGTGTAGGAGCGTAAACCCTGAGGAAAAAATGTGCTGAGTAATCTAAAATCACACATCCGAACGTGTGAGAAATTTTCACTAATTAGTTTATATTTTGTGATAAAGCCGTGGTCTCATTTCGCTTTATCTATCGCATATTATTTTCAACTAGTGAATACGACCCGTCAAAAAACGACGGAATTCGATTTTTGCTTTCGATATATCTTTTAGATGTTGATGAGAAATGAATATGTCCATCCTAATAGTTCCCGGGATTAAACTATTCATGTACGTGTGTACTGGTGAGACTCGAATTACAGATACGGTCATGAAGCATCCTTTAAGAGCGTGAAAAAGAGACGGACTAACTAATTCAGTGTGTTGAGTGATATTTCCATTGTAATAAGATAGAATAAATTAAGCACAATGAAATTTATACATTTGTTTAAAAAATTTAAGAAGACTCTTGGTTCTTTATAATATAGTAAGTGACTGATCCTATGTATGTTAAAATCAATGTCCCTCCTATGTGAATGAAGTGCCTATTATATCACATACTCTTTCAGTGCTTATTCCCAATTCACTTTTCACCAGAGACTTTGAAAATAATTTTGAAATTACTTAAGTATTTCATTTTGAGGTATTGGTATTTACAGTGTATACTTTCGTTCATACTCAGTCATCGGAAAAGGCATGTCACAGTCTTCACAAACGCATGTATACATTGACAAAGAAAGAGTGTGAGTCGGATCTCATTACGTCAATATTAACGTCCTTGCGAATTGTTTAGTAATACATTCCTCTTTAATGATAAAATACCTTGGAAATTTCATGGAACGCACAATACTTCTCAGATCAGAAACGACGTATCTAAATCGACTTGATAGAAAATTAAGAACAAACCAAAGATGGTTTTACCTCAACTAAAATTTGCAATTAAAACTGATATTTTTCATTTGTCTCGTGACCTTTCAATGCACTCGCCGCCGTGTCTGAAGACGGGATAAAACCATGAGATGAAATGCAATTTGAGTACAATGACAAATGAAGCACTTGTAATGAATTAATCAACGACATCGAATTTTTGTACCTATGCTAGCGTGTTCGATCGTGTTTCGAAATTAACTATTGCTCAAAAATCCTTCTAATGGTGAAGAGGCTAGCAAATGCAAATGCTACAGATGTTAACTTTTTCGTTATGCTCTAGGGTGCGAGGAATGGACTAAAAAACCCGGTTGTGTTGATCAACCCTTTAAATTCTATCATACCCTGATCTAGACCGCCGCTGGTGCGCTCTCGTCACATCCTTTCTGGTCGTTCACAGGAGGAACGCCGGCAATCATGGAGAAACGCGGTCAATCGACTTGCGAATGTACTAGGACCTGAGTGCCGTCAGTATTTACTGCATATATGTATTCTAGAGTTTCGCATTTAAGCAACACCTAAGTGTTCCGCCAACCCAAGTTAGTAACAGAGGTATAATTATGGGTGCAGCGTTTCAAAGGCGAAGCCGTTCTCAAACAATTTGTCATTGCCTTTAAGGGGATTTGTATCAAATTGCAAAATAATCATTGGCTTTCAGGTAATCAGGAATTTCATTTTTCATCACACTATCCAAGAAAAGGAGAAATAGTTGAACGATAAATTAACATTTTTTTGAAATTTCCAAGCAATTATATTTTCCCAAGCAACTTCTACTGAGTTCGAAATGACGTAGTACAGAATGTCACAGTCACTCGTTTCATTTATATTTATGTAGGAAATGAGTTGAAATGGGTCCAAAGAACTTAGACGAACACACATCCACAAAAACATTCATGCCTTTCTTTTTCCTAAATTTTTTTTATAGTCCCTCAGAAATAAAATAAAACATTATTTTGCAGGCATTACATGATATCAGGCTCTCGTAATAGAATATGGAGCACACTTCTCAGAAGGATATATTCAGTCTAACAAATTTCATATGAGCATGATGTGACAGAGTAAAGAGAGACAATATGATTATAAACAAGTCTAAACAGACGTTCCCTATGCTTTTATGGCAGATCCCCTAAAAATTTAAAAGCGAAGGAAATTCTAATAAAATCAGTCATTTTACCAACCCGAACGAAAAGTTGAAAACTCTAGTTTCACACGGCTAAATGATTAAGTCACGGGGCTTAGTCGTGATTTCTTCTAGACGCTGCTTGAGGCCCCGGTGTAAAACTTTCTTTTCCTCTTTGCAGGAAAATTTTACAAGTAAACTGAGAGTAATGCAATGGGGAACGCATTAGGACCAACTTGTGCAGAAAGTTTTTTTTTCTGTGGTCCGCAAGAAGACAGGGTGAGCTGATTTCCTTTCACTTTTTAAGTCTGTATTTTATAATCGTTATATTGACGACACTTTCTTGTTTTTTTTAACAGTCTTGCACATGCTTACCCTAATTATTTCGATAAAAAATACCCATCAATCAAATTCTCTGTGGAAATTGAAAATTAAAAGCTTTTTCATTTCTTGATTGTCATGTCTCTACGAACAGAGAAAATTTTGTAACTTCTTTATTTTGCAAGCCAACGTTTAAAGGATTTGGAACTAATTGTTAGCTTCTGTTCAAGGACTTTCAAAATCAATGGCATCAGAACTCGGTTTACAAGAGCATGAAATATATGCTCATCTTTCAACAATAAACACGCATAATTTAATTATTTACATCATTTGCTCGGAAGCATTGATTTTCGTCTCGGAATCATGAACTCCCAAATTTAAAAGTTTTCTTCAATGAAACATTATGAGTCGAACACTCATGTTAAATGTGAAATTACCTGTACGGCATTTCACCCAATTTCGGTTGTCCATCTGAAAAACTAGCCCATGAAAAAGTCTTTTTTCAATAAGCACTTGACGAAAGTTAATTTACGCGTCATACTGGTTAGCAAAGTAACAATCATTTTTTTGGCACGTGGACTCTATGTGGGCTCATGCTCTCATCTGTTGTGTATAAGCATGTAGTTGTGTTCAGTGCACATCGACGTACGTCGGAATAACGTCATGCAATAATGGTAGAGCAGTACCACTTTGCATTGCTCTACGAACCGGTAGAAGATTTTGAACTGGTAACGTCCTGACTCAGTCTCCTCATTCAGCTACACACAGTCATGCTGAGAAATGGGTTATGATTGTTTTTATCAAAACTTTTGAGCGATAGTTGTTTCCGTGATTTTGACCTCAAGATTTTGGAATCGTTTCAAATCTTTGAAAAAATCCATTTTAAATTACATGCTGAGCTTTTCACGCTTCCAGATAGTTAATGCATAGTTGTCTTTGTTTTCCATTGTTTTTCCTTTTTCTGTTTGATGTGTAGAAAGTGTGGAATATAATATCGATCATGATTTTACTAACACATTATATTGATCAAACTTAGCATTTTGCAGAACTGATGGTAGAGCAGGTCTTCGAAGCGTTTTCAATATTTTTCTCTTGTGAATGAAAGACTAATTTTATCTGCATTTCCTTCGGTTGTGATATTTTAGATTATTACCAAAATTTTATTACCATTAATTTTAAAGGATAGTTAGCAAACATTTAAGGTAATAAACCACTGGACATAAACATCATAGTAATAGTTGCGGAATTATGGCAACATGCGCAGCTGTCCCTTCATTCACTGTGCAATTGGTCGACATGATATTTGATAACTTTTGTTCATCATACCGACTTCGAGGTAAATTAAATTTTTGGCTTCGAATTATATCTCTGAAAATATGGGACACACGGAAGAAGTGTAAGCGCTATTTTCAACGAGATTGCAATGGCTATGAGTTTCATAGATAAGAACATGTACTGTATTTCATCTACTGTAACCTACAACTGCGACGGTTCCTCTCCGTCAGCCCGATCATCACCCATCATCATTCTACCCGACGTTTAAACCAAAGTTTTTCAATCATGTTACTGTTATCATAATTCCGTTTTATACAAGCACTGGAATGAGGTAATCACCAAACTGAAAAAAGGATGGAATTTCCACTCAAATGGGAATTTCAGAAACACATTAAGGTACAAATTCAACA
>JACJUY010005541.1:25572-46735 GCA_014220935.1 Platorchestia sp. MABIK | reverse complement strand
CTAATGGAAAATAAAGGTTACTTAATTTAGAGAATGGTTCTCAGTAATTAGTGGGAAGAAATTGCGATTGCTCGTAAGGCCTCCGAATGGATGTTCAATTCAAGAAACGCCTACCACCCAATCAACCAACAATAGCCGGGGGTCGTAACAAGTTGAATCCATTGTTCTTAAGTTGTCCCTGCATAGAAAGTTTAGTATTTATTCTTCATTTAGTAGTTTTTAAGAGCCACTTGAGAAGAGGCGAAGTACGTAGCCACATCCTTCCATTCACCGGACAGCATTAATCCTTTCCCCACAGGGCAGAGAAAGCCCTCTTCACACGGTAACCGCAATTCCTAGAACACAGGCCAGAGAAACTCCCGTGCACTGTCCCCAGAATTCTCCTTGCCCAGGAATACTGTGGTCTCCAGTCCTCTCCCGATCGCTTTTAAAGTCAGGTCTGACTTCTGTTTGAAGTGCTGACAGAGCTCGACTAGGCGGCGAAAGTGAAAATTCCACAACAGAAAACCAAACAGCATGTAGGTATCAAGGACTCTGTTGAAAAGGCACCGAAGCTCTGCTGCCACACCAAAAGCTGGGATAACCTTCGAACACTCTAAATTTTATTCAATATATGTATGCATTATTTTCTATAATAGATGGATCCAGCCGGCAGTTGTTTTTAAGAGCAGTATTCCGAAATCTATCTAGTTTTTCAAACTCATGGTCGAGCTCGATCCTTATCGGATCATTCAGTTGTTCATTTTCACCGTTGTAATGAATGACTATTAGACATTCACCTTTATCATGCATTCATTCATTATCATTCATTCACCTTTAGTTATCCAAATCGGAGGGGGTCTGAAGGAACTCTATTTTTTAAACTTTTTTAACAAGCTCATGCAGGCAAATGTCAATAATGTTACTTGTGTGGTTAAATATTTGCCTGAACAGGGCATAAAATTTCGAAGAGTAAAATTGTACGGTGTCATCTGTGTTTGCGTAATCTTATACATAAGTGAAAGCAAAACCAAAAAAGGAAGAATTAAATCACTAATGAAGTATTTATAAAGAGTTCAAACTTTGAAGAAACAAGAACAACGGCAAAGAAATAAAAATAAGAGGTTAAGGAAAAACTGAATAACCGAACTATGTGTTGGCCACATGAAGCGGGAAAGCACTTTGGGTGTCGTTCAAAGTAGGTTTCATTTTGTAAATATGCAAAGATTAGAGAATGCGCAGATCTGTTCTGTGAGAGGTACCTGCCAAAAATTTAAAATCGTTTAGGGAGACCGGAACATTGCACTCTTCTGCATGAGATCTAACAGAGGACAGTGGGCGGACCCAAGGGGAAGACCAGTTCTGCAACTTCGCCCAGCGTGCTTGGAAACTCTAGCCATCAGGGTACGGCAGGTAGAACCAACGCACCGCGATTCACAACGTGAACAACTGTATTGTTATACTAGAGACGAGCACAGTGATGGTGGAAGTCTGTCTTTCAAACGGAATAGCGAACCAATAATTATTGTAAAATTATTGACTACAATCATTTGAATTTAAAGCTGCGGGAAAACTTGTTAATAAGGGAATTAACATCCTCGCTTAGTTCCAATGACTGTTTCCAAAAATTTAAGCAACTTCACAAAGAAAGCTTGTTAAGCACAAGATTGAACAAATTGGGAGTTATCATAAATTTTTGACAAAAATTTATTAATATACCTGTCAACAACAAACGTCCGAAACGTTCAGTTTCTTATGATCATTTTTAATTAAAATGACTTTGTGTGTAGCGATTTTCACATTTTTTCATTCTCAAGCTTAGAAGCATCAATGCTGGAGTAATTTTAGATTATATCCGTGAAAGTCCGGAAAATTTTGGCGAAAAGCAAAGCGCTTTCAGAAAAAAATACCATGAACAACCTTTGAGTAGTAAACACGACATGTTGTGAGCTTTCCCAGCTTGAGATTAGGTTTAAATGATTTTTTGCACACTAAAACCATGGCAGCAAATCAACAACAATGTCTCGTCATCAGGATTTGAGGAAATTTAGAAACAATGGCTTACTTGTCTCTGTCCAGGTAAATTCAAAACCTCTACTTAGGAAATAGCTGCTTTGTTTAAAAAGATGAACTTTTAACGGATCTCAAAGAGTTTTGACTGCGGGTATCTATGTAACGCCTCCAAAGCACATCGTAATGCAACATTTCCCCATTGCTGAGTTATAGATGATATAAGGGGAAGGCAGTTCAGTATCTGACGCTTGCGGAAATAATATCGGAAGTTCTTAGACTCATTTTACTTGCGAACATCAGTTTCATTCGACGCCTCCAATGTAAAATTCCGATGTCGGTCTCAATTCTACTTACCTGGAACGAAACCTATCCATAGATCTCTTTCCTAAACACGTACGATATAACTCTTTCTGTTTGGTCTCATATGTTTTATTTTACTCTATTCTACTGTAATTCGCTCTATTTTGTTCCACCCTACCCAGCTCAAATTTTCTCTACTCCCCTCCACTCTACTGTATTCTATCTTACTCAACTTTATACCACTCTACACTACTCTATTTCACTTTATTTCACTTAACCAATTTCAACTCAATTAGCCTCTACTCAGCTCAACTCTAATCTGCTTCGCTCTAAACTACTCTCCTCTGCATTTCTCTGTACCATTCTACTTGACTGGACTACACTCAAGGGCGCTCTACTCTTTTAAACTACCTCTATTTCACTATTTTAGCTTATTCTACTCTACTCACTTATACTCCTAACTACTCTTTTTAACTCTATTTCACCCAATTCTAGTCAATTCTACTCGATTCCATAATGTCATACTGCTTTCAATTTAACTGTAATACAATCATTTCTATTCTACCGTACTCTAATCTTCTCAGTTTAACTTTTTTCAGTTAAGATTCATTTCTAAATTTTGTCTATTATATTCTCTTTTTTTTCATTTTTGTTGGAATTGCAATCTATCAAAATATATTATATATCATTATGTTCAAACATAAAATGGTAAATAACACCGTGTTGCAAACAAGATATACTGCATTATTTCAAATTGTATTTCTTGACTCAATTTTTCACTAGAATCTATTATACATTTTCCTTTCTTTTGTATTGAATCTTTTCTTTTCTATTACTTTTGGGTAATTCTTTTCATTTCTAGCTGTAAAATGTGCTCCAACCCATTTTACAAATAATCATCCATTATATATCGTGTTGTGAGGTTTAACATACATGTCCAGGGGTTTGCCCCTCAATAATTTTATTCATAATATTGAGCACATGTCAGGCCTAGAGTACGTGCGAAAGAAAATTTTAAAATTTCAAGTTCGGAATCACAATTTAGCTTTTCACTGATACGCAGAAAATAGCTGGGAGACTGAGAGAAAAGAAGCTCTCACAAGGTAAGATTTTAAATATTATTGTACAGCACTACAACAACGCGTTATATAACTGAAAAATCTTAGACATTTTTAGGATGAAAATAAGTCATTTGTTTGCACACAGTGATACCATTATCATGTAACGGAAATTAAACTACTGAAAGGCAGGCTAGCATTTTGCATCGCAGTGCGAAGACAAAATTCTCTGACACAGTGCTGAATTCTCATAGATAGTCATTTGTAGAAAAGGAAATGAAAAGCAACGCTCACGTAGGTATTAACATTTAACACAAGACATTAATTAATTTGAATTGGTCGAAAAAGTGGTGTCAAACTGTAAGAGAATGTTACTTTTGAATGTGGTATAAAAAGAATTGTAAGGGAAACAACGTTTAAATAATGATATGCAGTGTTGATAGGAATGCAGTGAAAAAAATAGCGAGAGTGAATGAGTTTTGAAAAAACGTGAACTTTAAAAGCAGTACGGAACTTATCCTAGATTCATGCACGAATTATTAAATTCTAATTGCGAGTTGTTTTTATATTTGAACTTCGCATAAAATTTAATGCAATCTCCTTACCTCATAAATGTTATGCGAGCAATGAGTTTTAACTACTGCTCGCCGTTTGAATAACATTCGATCATTGCTTGTCAAAATCTGTTCTCTACATCACGTGCCCCGATGTACACTTACAAATACCCGATATACTTTTCACAATAATGAACTCATTGAGGTTGATGTAAAACCTAGTTTAATTCTGTTATATATAAATTCAATGAAGATTTCAAAACATGTGAATACTTGTAAATTCTTACACTGACACAAACATTATTTGAAGCTCTTTTTAATCGACTTACAACTTTGTACGACAAATTTACGACGCATTAGTCAAAAACCTGTGTGCTCTCATAAGGACATGAAAATTGGTACTTGCAAAGTAAAAGAACACTAGACGATAAGGGTTGTTTAGTTTCTAAATTTCGCACCGAACATCACCGGTTCACCTAACTCTCAAAATTAAGTCAGTTTTCCGATTGTAAAAACATTGATTTTGGAAACTGAGTACTTCAAGCAAACATGCTTCCTCGGCTAGAAAATATTTTCAATACTTCAATTCTTGCTCGAGGAAACGAAACTTTTTGGAAATCGTTGAATCGTTGGTGGAACACAAGAAACTTTGAACGTGATGGTTAACGTCAGCTTTCTCCAGGCGTGGAAGTACAACCGAGAAAGATCTTATTGTCTGAATGAGATGAGAAATATTTTTACCTTCACCGAGAGCAAATATCGTGTTAATTTCATACATTATATACTGTCTCTCTATGTACTGTGCACTAAAATAAAACGAATATTTAGCTACTGTAGTTCTTTCGACTAAACATTCTCACAGCAGCATTTAATAAACAATTTAGTGAGAAAGCTCAGCATATACCAATTTCAATTACATTTACAAAATATCGTACTTCAGCAAGTCACTGACAGTCATGAAATAAAAAAAGGCCCAAATGTTAAAATGCTAAATCTTGCCATCATTTCTCCAGAAACCGGCTATTGCACACGCGGCTCGAGAAATAAATTGCATTTTATTCATTACTAGGTAATTACACGGATAAATTACTGCTACCGTTACAATACTCACGCACACAGAGCGCTAACATGGACAGTACGTTGCTTGGTGAAATTTACGAGCATAAAAATCATAGCGGTAGCCAGTTTGCGTCACAAAATTATGTATAGGATTGAAAATTACACACTTTCTTCTGGTAAGATTTGCTTTAGCAATGTTGTAATATTTATCCAAATACGGGAATCTTTCACTTTTAATTTTTAACAGGTGGGAACAAAATTCAATCAAGGATTTGAAGCTTGCACGTTTTTGCCTTGAAAGTTCATCATCTGGTTATTGCTTAAAACTGCCATTCGGCATTCTAAAGTGAACAGTTACATTATAATATTTTTAATTTTACATTATGTAGTCGTCATTTCACTGCGTTCGTAAACAGTAACTTTCAAATTTTGCTCGCGTGATCCACTCCATTATTATCGGCGAATTGTTGGAAATTTATGAAGCAACGAACGAATTTTTCTACAAAAATCATCAGCACTTAAATGGTTCAGCTAAAAAACGACGTGGAGGAACGTTTAAAGATACAACAAACGATACCCGTTGACGGGAGAGAATATTACGAGGGTTGCATGGAACTTCTACGATGGATACGAGCACAAGTTGTTCTCGTCATTAGGCGTAGTCTTCCCAGACGAGTACCCGCGTGATATTCCATGCCCTACACATGTCACCTGTTTTGATTGAAATATGGAAATACGGAATCGATTTTTTCCGCCGAAGTTTTCACAAACTAATGAGGGAAGCCTTTGAAAAATATGGGAATTGGAGGAATGGTTGCGTGAGTAAAGAAAAGTCCACAGCCTTCTCTTTCTAACTCTTTGAGTAGCACGGATGTGGCTTAGTAGTATTTCATTAGCACCCTGCTATTTGTTAAATGCATTTAAAAAATTCATGTATGAGATGATATGTTCTATTTTAGAGGACTAAAATCTTCTTTTATTTATTGTACTGTTCTGATTACATCTCAAAATTTCAGTTAAAGCTTGTGTTTCAATTTGCAGTAAATTAACAGAATCACTTTCTCATTATCTCTAATCAAAAGCGAAGACTTATTGACGATGGCTGACTTAAACAAAAACTAATTTAGCCAAAGTTAGTCGACATTGAGCGTTTGATAAAAATCAGCAGTCATTCCCAACTTTAGTCGTTCTTGGCCATCGCATCGCGTCTCAGAAGTTTGTGAGATACGAAGTGATAAAGCCAAGTTTTTACTCTTGCAGAACATTTAGGAGGAGAGTCTATGACGAGAGGGGCGAGATCATTGCAGTGAGTTTCTAGATTCATGTTCGGAATGTATCGAGAAAATTTTTCGTATGGGGCCATGAAATAGAAAGTTTTGGTCTATTCTGAGTGTTTTTGAGGTTCATCATCAGTAGAGAGGAAGTTTATGCTGCAAGCTATGGAAAAGTATCCTTGCATACGCCAGGTGCATGTTTTGTGGACGTCGTTCACTCAATATCGATTAATTGTAAAGAAACAGGAAAGGGAGAAATCAAACGTAATTTAATCATCCAAACCATTGTTTGAAAATTGTGTTCAACATTTTTGAAGTTGTGCTACGCTCGGTAGTGGATTGTCTTGCAATTATAGAAGTTGAGCTATTCAAATAGGCACACATTCCTCTTAATTAATTTACCGTAATATAAAAATTTAATGATTCCTTCAACGTTCGGAGCACCCGTTAGCCATAAACCGAGTAACCCTAGAGGCAGAAAATGAAGTAAACCAAGACTGGAACAGTTACACCCCATCATCTTTTGGTAAGTATTGCTTGCCATGTATCTATGATGCTCCCTGAAGTTGTCAAATATACAAAGTTAGAGGGTGAATTAATAAAGAATTCAAGATTTGAAAACTTAATAAATTTCAATTTCATCTCTAAATTTAATCTGAATGTTACAATGAATCACTTTCAAGCTGTAATAAATTAATATCATATACGAATGTTACGTATATTTAGCCCCAGTGTCCGTAGGGAATTATGAGCATATGCTAATGAACTCCAGAGTCTGAATTTCTTTAAATTACAAGTTAAACCACAACCATGAAGGATAATTGAAACGAGTGTAATCACTCAAAAATAAACACATATTCCATGGAAGGAAAGAGTAAAACATAAAATGTAGTTCGGCTACCCAACACCAATGTAATAAAATTCATTCGAAATATAATCTCGGTGTTTTCTTCCCAGGAGTTTAATGTAAAGAATTTAAAAGTTTAACGACAAAGATATTTTGGAAAAAGTTTCTAAATTTAGAATCACAAAAAGGTAGTTTAAGAACATTTTGCACTGAAGCTTTGAAGAGTGCGGGTACATATGAACTCATAATATTACCCATGATTTCATGAACGACATGGTTTTATAAATTTAAATTTCTTTACTTGATAAGACTTTTATACGGTCCCGAACGATCTAGTTGTAAAGAATTTTTTGATTTTATACTTTTACGATAATTATCGCTCACCAGCAACATTTTTTCGAACATGAAATATTAATGAATCTTCAGCTACATCATGTACTGAAATTGAAATCTTACAGGAAGACAACAGATCAGGAACTTGAATGTGAATAAACTCAATGTCCCATTCAAAAATTTAAAATTGAAAATTAATGCGTTCACAAGACTTACATTTCTAGAATGAAAATCAGCCGAAATTTCACAAAACAAAAATATTTGCAGCATAGATTATATTTTTAATATCGACCTCTATCTCATGTCGACTAGAGTAATTTTTCCATAATGTCAGGATTCTTTCACCCTTTTTATTTCTCCAGTACCAATTGCAAAAATTTATGTTTATTTCTCTTTCAATATCGAAATATATTTTTCCGGCCTTTTTTGGTCATTCTGCGATTTATATCATATTAAAAAAAAAATTTACGGAGTTAATAACGACGCCTTTATTGTGCTTTTATGGAAGGCATTATGGTGAATTGACGGATATTACAATAAACACTTGCTCGGCGAGGACGTCTTAATTTGTCTTATCCCATTCGCCATTTCCAGACATCGGAGTAAAATCATCTATAAAACTCATTACTGCTATTATAAATATTTAAAATGTAAAGTCGTTTCCGTATTCAGCATTTGAAGTAAAACAAACATCAAAGGCAAATTTCTACGAAAATGAATTTTATTAACAAACAAGTCACCATTTAAGCAGTTCCTGTAAACTGTCATTTTCATGTTCCATAGATAAATTTCCTCTTCAAAACCCAAAAAATGACGGTTGAGTTTGCTATTTCTATTCGAGCGGTAAGATTGATATTTGTACTTCAAACTTAATTACTTTAATGAAGCATTGCCAGGATGTCATGTTCTCGTAGTGTAAAAATACTGACGTGCGTTACCTTAGGTTCCCTCAAATAATCCAGCAGCCGTCCGTTTCAATGACAATTGTCGTGCAATTTATAAATTGCATAAGCTACAGATAATGTATAAATCTTAGTCTGCAGTTAAATACCCACTGCCATTCATAGATTGAGATTTTTTATTTACGGCGATTTATTGCTGGTCATCATGTAAGGAATGAAAATATCAACAAAATTTAAATGAAAAATATTGAATGGATCATCGGGAACTGTCAAGATATGTAAGTAAATATCAAATTTATAAAGTAGAAACATATGTAAGTACCGGATTTAAAATTCTGAACTATAGTTTAAATTTTGAAAATTAATTATTGAGTTTTCGTATCGCCAAAATTAACAAGTTATTTGAAAAATAAACTGAGTTGAGCTTGTACGCGTTTTTTAAAACAGTCATACATGTCTTTGAAGTTATAGACGACATTCACCTAACATTCACAAATGCATAATGATTCATCTTTATCGAAGCATAGTACAACAGAATTTATTTCGTCAAAGTATTTCGAATAATACGTAGCCGCGCTGAGCCGCGTGCCCCATCTTGTTACCACCGGAGTCGATGGAAGTGTCACACTTGGATGGAGTTCTTTGAATTTTTGTACTCTCTGGGATGCTGTAACGAGGATGCTCTTGGCAGAAGAAATTAATCTGTTTACAGCCAGGTTACATGTTTTAAATAACTCTGTAACTCTATGGAGAGCATGTGCTAAGCAAGTTACAGTTAGAAACGAAATTATTCAAACTCCCCTTGTCTTTCAAAACTTTCTAGAATTACTCAGAAAATATTAAAGCCCCTGGCAAAAGATTTTCACAGGGTGTGAAGCACATATCAGTGACAATAGTATGAAGTTTCAAGAACGAAAAACTATTTTTGAAATATTTAACAAGCTGAACTTCAGAAACACGAATATACAAAATTATTCATACAATTGAGAACATAACATTTCATTGAGAAGCATTTACCGTTATACTCATGTCATTGAAAAAAAATTCTGCCTAAAATGTTCTTGAACATTTTAGATGTGAGATCATTCTAGAAAATTGTGCCTGAACTAACGGGGAGCCAGAGGAGTAGAGCTTTGTAATTCGTACACTAGCACCAAGATGTGAAAAACAGAGGAACTCGGTGTGGACTTCAGACAGAAGATTATTGACTATCACAGAGCTGGAAATAGTCATGGCGACATATCTACGCGTTTAAGCATCCCAGGATATACAGTACAATCTGTTTTAAAAAAGTTTGGAAAGTTTGGCACTGTAAAAACGTTGCCTGGGAGCGGTCGCAAACAAAAATTCTCGGTAAGAACTTCTCGAAAATTGTGTCGTGAGGTCAGCGCTAATCCACGAGTGAAGCTAGATGACATTGCCGAGAGATTGACGCTCATGGAACTAGCGCGAGCAATCGTACAATCCAGCGCTGTCTGAACAAGGAAGGCGTACACGGACGCCGACCTCACCTCGAAGGATTCCACGCCACAAGCCATGTCATGTTGCTGCTGGCTTGAACTTTGCGAAGTCACACTTGGCTATGGACAAAAACTTTTGGGAGACAGTATTATAGAGTGACGAAACCAAAATCGAGATTTTTGGGCACAATGACGTGAAGAAGGTTTGGCGCAAGAATCTTGAAGCGTTCCTGCCGAAGAACACTGTGCCCACAGTTAAACACGGAGGTGGATCAGTGATGTTTTGGGGTGGTTTGCTACATCAGGTACCTTAAAATTAGTAGCGATTGAAGGAAAGATGAACTCTGATGACTATATTTCTATTATGGACAAAACATGAAGGTATCAGCTAATAGTTTTGGACTTGGAAGGCAATGGGTATTTCAACAAGACAATGACCAAAAGACACGGCCAAGTCTACAACTAGCTGGCTCCAAAGAAAGAAGATAAATGTGCCACCATGGCCTTTGATGAGTCATGATCTCAATCCCATTGAAAATTTGTGGCAGGAATTAAAAGTCAACATCAACAAGAGAGCTCCAAAGAAACTTGAGGAATTGAAACGCATCGCCATCGAAGAATGGTACAATATTTGATCTGAGACTACGGAAAAGCTAGTAAAAACTGTAATAACAGGCTTTTAAATGGTATAAAAATTAAATGTCACGCTATTGATTACTAAAAATGCACTCAAATGGTAGATTCACCTCAATAAAGTGTAATACTACTCACTGTATGAATAATTTTGTCTTAACGTATTTCTGAAGTTGAGCTTGTTGAAATCTTTCAAAAATGATATTTTGTTCTAGAAATTTTGTGTCAGTGTCACTAACATGTGCTTCATTCCCTGTGAAAATCTTATGCCTGTGGCAACAATAGTTTTAGAGTAATTGTAGAAAATTTTGATAGACGAAGGGTGTACGAATAATTTTGTCGCTCACTGTATTTTGGGGACTATCATCGCATAAATAGCGACGAAAAATTCCGTCTCTGGCTGAAAAGAAAATTGTTTTGACAAATGAGAAGGAAAATTGTTATCTCTCTCGTATTGTATGCACAGTGACAGAAAAAAAAATCGTTCAAATGCAATATTTTCATTTCTTTGTAAACAAATGTTAATTGAACAAAATTTGTACATTAATCATTTTGAATCATATCCAGTACATAATTTTTACAAAAATTGTTCTCATTTGTCCTTTTAAAGGGTGAAAATACGTTTCTCACAATATAGAACTAGCTTATCATCCGTATTTAATAATGTGTAAAATACCCTTTCATGACTTCAGTAGCTACCTATATTTTAGTGTAGTTCGTTCGAATTAAAAATTTACAGGTATTTATAAGTGTCTCATTACATTTTTCCTAGCCTATTGTCTTTGAATTTTTGAAATATCATGGTGCTCTTTACTGCTTTGAATTTTCAAGTATTTCCAGTAGTTCCCCATTGGATTCAAATCCGGGGGCCTGACTTGGCGATTGCTAAATAACACATTATTTTAAATGAACTACTTAGTAGATTTTGCAGTGAGTTTGAGATCTTTCTCCGGTTTGAATATCTAATCAGGAGCTAGCACGGGATCCTCAACAGAAGGCAGAACGTTTTCTTCTAAGGTATTTGCACATACATTTCAGACATCATCTTACCGTCGATTCCCACTATTTTGCAAACAACTTTTGCAGAAAAACAGGACCAAGTCATGAGCCTACCGTCATCGAACTTGTCTGTTTGTATGGTGTTACTCGGTTAGTAGACATTGCAATTTTTCCACCTCACATTATTGAGATAATTATGAGCAAACGACCCAATTTTAGTTTCGTCTGTTCATAACATTCTTTATAAACACAACATTTCCTTATCCGCATGTTCTCTTATGAAGTCCAGCCTTGCATCTCTGTAACGTTTCATTTCGAAAGAGTTTTTGCTCGGGTTCCTTTAAATTAAACCGAGAATGTGAATTTCATCACTTACTGTTTGCGATGAAATTATTCGTACGCCCATCGTCTCTCAAATCTTTCTAGAATTACTCAAAAACTATCCTATGCCACAAGCATAGGATTTTCACAAGGTGTGAAACACATATTAATGTCAATAATACGATGTTTCTAGAATGCAACCATATCTTTGAATGATTTAACAAGCTGAACTTCAGAAACACGATTAGACAAAATTTTTCATACAGTGAGCAGTATTACACTATATCGAGGTATATATACCATCTGAGTACATTTTTAATAATCATAATGTGACCTTACATCTTCATAACATTTAAAAGCCTTTTATTATAGTTTTTGACAACCTTTTCAGTAGTTTCAGGTGAAATATTGTTCCACTCTTCAATGGCGATACGTTTCAATTCCTGAAGATTCTTTGGAGCTCTCTTGTTGATGTTGACTTTTAATTCCTGACACAAATTTTAAGTGGGATTGAGATCAGGACTCATCGAAGGCCATGGCAGCACATTTATCTTATTTCTTCGGAGCCAGCTAGTTGTAGACTTGGCCGTTTGCTTTGGGTCATTGTTATGTTGAAATACCCATCACCTTCCAAGTCCCAAATTATCAGCTGATACCTTCAGGTTTTCGTTCAAAACAGAAATTCAGTCATAAGAGTTCATCTTCCCTCCAATTGCAACCAAATTTCCCGTACCCGAAGCAGCAAAACAACCCCAAAACATCAGTGATCCACCTCCGTGTTTAACTGTTGGCACAGTGTTCTTCAGCAGGAAAGCTTCACGATTCCTACGCCAAACCTTCTTCACGTCATTGTGCCCAAAAAGCTCGATTTTGGTTTCTTCACTCCATTGTACTCTCTCCCAAAAGCCTCTGTCCTTCTCCAAGTGTGACTTTGTAAAGTTCAAGCGAGCAGCAACATGACATGGTGTGTGGAGTGGAGTCCTTCAAGGTCGGCTTCCATGTTGGCCCTCCTTGTTCAGACAGCGCTGGATTGTGCGATTCCTCACGCTAGCTCCCTGAGCATACAATCTCCCAGCAAGGTCGTCTAGCCTCATTCGTGGATTAGCGTTGACCTCACGACACAATTTTTGAAAATTTCTCATCGAGAGTTTTTGTTTGCGACCACGCCCAGGCAACGTTTCTGCAGTAATAAACTTAGCAAAAAATTTTATAACAGATTGTACTGTAGATCTTGGGATGCTCAAACGCTTAAATATGTCACAATAACTCTGTCTCTATCCAGCTTTGTAGCAGTCAATAATCTTCTGTCTGAGGTACACACCGAGTTCCTTATTTTTTCCCATCGTGGCGCTAGTGTACGAATGACAAAGCTCTACTCTGGTTCCTTAGCTGTGGCACAATTTTGTAGAATGATCTCATATGTAGAATGTTCATGAACACTTTAGATCCAATTTCTTTAAATACAACTAAAACATCGGTAAATACTTCTCAATGAAACGCAATGTTTTCAATTGTATGAATAATTTTGTCTTGTCGTGTTTCTGAAGTTCAGTTTGTTAAATTTTTCAAAAATAATACTTTGTCCTAGAATCTTCGTATTATTACCACCAATATGTTTTCACTGTCAGATGTCGAAAATGATTCAAAGAAAAACATAACAATGCATTCGTGTATACATGTGTACTTGTTTCGCTATTCCTGAAAGATATCGAGTTCAATGAGCATGTTTTCCAATAACCAGAAATATTGCCCGAAATTTCAAAGTTGGATGCAAAGTGGGTAACATGAACTAAGTCTAAGACACTGTGAGTTCGAGGTGCTGCATATAAATGTTGAATTAAAAAACGTTTAAATATACTTTTAGAATATTCGCTGGAGCTAGGTTAAATAAATATAAATACGAAAGGGCTATAACGCACCTAAAGAACTTTATCCTCCAGCGTACGTGATAACTTCTAGACAATGAAAGTAATGTCCGAGTGGCGGTATAAGTTCAAGTTAATATAAGGCAGATGCCCAATAGTATCATAATGAGTTACCATGAAATGCAACCAGTTTTACTATAGGAGGGCAAGGATATCCCTTTTTAGAGCAGCAAAACCGTCTTCAGGCGACAGTTTGGGTAATAAACCAAGTTTATCACTTTCCAATGGATATTTCTGAAATTTACCCCATAGGTATAAAATTATGCGTTAGTATTTTTTGGACTAAAATGTTTTTTCGTAATTTTATCAGAAAATAGATTTTTTGTAAAAAAGTTATAACAAGTATTTTAGAAATTGTATCTCCTTCAATTTTGAAGGTTCAGTACCGGCGACATGTTTTTTTAGATAGCTAAATGGATTATCGCAAGAAACATTGAAGGGGAATTTCGATATTTTGATTAGTTGAATGATAAGATTTTTCCAAAAATTGCATTTAAAGGACATTTTGGCATTTTATTTCTGTTACAATTTTCAATTTTCAAAAAAATCATGTACACGTTTTTAGCTCTTTCAAAGCCCTGTCGATTGGTATACTTGCCATTCTTTCACCTTTAAAACTAAGGGAGTAGTAGCATTTCAAACATCAACCAGTTCAAGTTTTCAGGAGAGCCTGAGAAACTCGTCCCCCGGCCGTTTAATGATGTAAATGACTGGCCTTCCGCAAGCTGTAGCAGACGAACGAACACACAAAGCAGTGGAGCATATCGTTAGATTAGGAAAAAATCTCTATAACATGAATTCAAAACAGTAAATTGATAACATTGGGATATTTTGACAAGCCATTACTCCCCCTATTTGCCTGGCTTTTCGTAAGCAAGAGCAGACGAACGAACACACTTACAAGAAGGAAGTAAAGCATATCTTCTTTAGATTCGTAAGAAAATTTTCACGGCCGTTCCAAAGCTGCTCGCCCCTAGGTGATTTATACTCCGGAGGTTAAACAATTGAGTTCAAACTGGGTATTGCGCTTCAGTTACGCCTACCGCTCTTAACCTCAGGACCACAAGACCACTCCCGCAGTGCGATCTTACTCTGCATGCAAATTAGATTAGATTACAGGTTAGTTTAAGCCACCCTAACCGCTACAAAAAAGAGCGTCTCGAAGAGAGGAAGGAAGAGGGCACCATTTAGCATGGTTATTAGGGAATGCGGAATCTATGCTGGAGGGGCAAAGAAATAGTAAGTTAGGAAAGAAATTCATGAAACAAGAGAAAAGTTGAAGAAGAAAGAACAAAAAGAAGGCCTACCTAAATCTCAGCTCGGGCCCTCACATCTTCCTTCTGGGAACGCTAATTCCCATTGATACAATAATTGTATTGTATAATTGTTAGACCCAGCGGTCTAACACTTTGGTGTAAACTTAAGCGATATTCCCCGATGAGTTTGTGGGGAAATTTTCATACCATGAATATTCAAAATAACAAATATCTATGCTGCTATGCTGTCTATAATTTATTTTAGTGAGCCTATCCAGGACCAGGCTCAGTTAAGAAATTAAAGAAAATTACTTATATTGATATTCAATAATCATGGAATTTACTTAATTAAGGCCTTTTCACATCAGCACGGTAGGACGACGAAGTTGCTTTAGGTTCGTGAACTCGAACCTTGATTGAACAATCATAACAAATGACTTATGAGCTCTAGGTTAGTTGAGTCAACAAAAACCTCTGACACCCGCTCCAGAACGTTCAGCAGGAAACCTTAAATTTAAAGCTTAATATCTAATTTCCATCACCGGAGAGTTGGCATTTCTTCAGCGGAGACTCAAAACTCCAGGGACTCAATTCTTTAACAGGATGATTTTAATAATTTTAAAGATTGAAGTACACTCTCTCCCCTATCGACAGAAGAAGCCTTATGCTGCTAATTTCATCTTACCCAGCCTGTAAACAAGTGTAACCAGAATACAAATGGCTAAAAGAGGATAGAGCTTGAGATCTTCGTTGGTCCGGGGGAAAGCATTCTCAGTAACCGCATTTAGTTCGACAGCACAAAGGGCAGCTGAAGCCTGACGAAACGAATGAGACTTGGCAAGCCAGTACCAGTAGCCCTCGAAGGACGAAGCACCCGTCTCAATAGGCGACCGTTGCGAGGCTGCGTAAACAGGAGCCTTCATTTAATTTTAACGATGATTAGGTGAAATTTATTTTCTCTATCATACCACAATCTTCCCATCTAAATCTGGCTTACAAGCAAACTGCCTATTCAGCCTCACTGGAACAGAAACGTACAGCCGTTACAGACATTATAAGGGATCGGGAGCCCTAGATTAGGAGTTATTCTTGCTGTATATGTTAAGTAATTATTGACATTCAAATTCAATCATGATGAGTAACACAAAACTGATTTTGAGTTGCCTAAATCAGTGCTAAGTGCAGTTTTAGTTGGTGATTTAATGAAGTCAAGAGGAAAAAGACAAGAAAGCTCAGGAGGATTTAAATTTGAATGTTAATATTTAATTCGAGACTGAACCGTCAGAGATTATGTAAATAGCTTAAACTTTTAGGAAGATCAAAAGCTGATATTTTAATCAAGTCATTTTGAGTATTTCATTTTCCGGTAACAAAAGAAAATAAATCTATCTAAAATGAAAAATCCCAGAAGCAAAGGACTAGAAGTAGGCACTAATAAATTTCGCCTCTGATGTCCATGTTTGTAGTATTGCCGACGCCGTCACTAAGCAGCGAGAAGAAGCAGCAAAATTTGAAATCTTCCACCGCTGTAGAGAATATAAATATGCTATTATAAAATATAAATGTGCTATTATAAAATATAAATATCCTACAAGACAAAATAGATTGGGTGTCAGACAACGCCCTATCGGTGGCATACTCATTGCAAACTATCATGTCGATGTCAACATGTAGCCAGCTCGTGCTGTTCAAGGGTCGTCAGAGACCTCTCTAACTCAACTACGCACACCCGTCTCACCTCTGTTTAGCCTGTCTTCATCACCATTACATTCAGCCTCAGCCGTAGGAGAATAGAGTGTCGCTTAGGCATGGGATGCTAGGTACCTTGAGTGGCTCGCCGGCCGGGGGACGCGTTCGCTTGGAGGGTGAAGGAGCCGATCGTCGGCCTCTCGACACGTCTCCGGGCCATTGCTTCTGGAGGCCCTAGTCTGGCACCTGGGAGGTCAACTTTCCGCTGCTCAACTTTCGAGGCCATGGGATGTGTCGGACGTGGTGAGTGTGCTGACGGTATGGGCGCTTTTCTCGGACACCCTTGTCCGTAGGTTCCTTGGCAAACGTCCCGTTTCTCGGTCTTATTATCACAAATTACCGCAGCCTAACTGAATTTCTATCACTTAAACTTTTTACGTGATCTTAAAATTTGTTCTCGAACTTTAACTTATACTTTGTTCTCAAACTTTGAACTTAAACATTGTTCTCGAACTTTAAATTACGCTTTGTTCTCAAACTTTGAACTTAAACTTTGTTCCTGAACTTTAAATCAAAACTTTGTTCTCGGTCTTTACGCTTAAACTTTGTTCTCGAACTTCAGACTTAAACGTCGTACATGAACTTTAAACTTAAACTTAAACTTCGTACTTGAACTTTGAACTTAAACTTTGTTCATGAACTTTAAATTTGAACTTAAACTATGTTCTTCAAATAAACTTCAACTTAAACTTTGTACTTGAATTTTAAACCAAAACTTAAACTTTGCACTTGAATATTGAATTTGAATTCAAACTTGAGGAAAAGTGTCACCCTACTAAAACTGAACAAGCTGTCTATTCTATGCTCTATAACCTGCTCAGTTTTTCACTTGAGCAGGGATAGACTGCTTTTATTTTGCAATGGCGCTTTCGTAATCTTCAGATGGCTGCCATTGGGAGGCCGCCGGAATCTCCGCGCCCTGCGTGTAGCATCACTGCAAGCTTAATCCGCCGGCTTTTTGACTTCGACCCCTTAATTTTCCAGCGTAGACCAAATCTGCTAACGTCACTTAACGCCCTTACTATACGTAATTTAATTCTCGCTCACTATTCAAATGTTCGGCCTAAACTAATTAATGTCATTATTATTATTATTCTTGAGGAATACATATGAAGAAATTATACCTTCAAATTTTCCCCACTCGTTTTTTCGAAAACCGTCTCTTCTTCTAGGTGAACTCAATTTTGATCGCTACAAGTTTTCAAACTGTGAAATAAAATATCCGATTCGAAGGCACCATGATGATAATGGGGCAATTAAATTTCCCCTATGAAACACCTGCCAAGTCATGCAACCGCAATCCTGTACGGTCAAAGAAAATCAGCACAGCTAGGGCTGAGCCAGCCAGAACACATGGCTGTGCATGCATACGTTACCGCTGCAGAATTTCTCCCTGCTCATTGCCGGCGTTCTTTGAGTTTAAATCTGAAGCTCTAATTAAGAGCTAATGAATGGTTTTACGGATTTTACCGAGCGAATGTAATGTTTCTATTCAACCCCCCCAAAAAAAAACGATTGTTACTTTGGTGACAAGGATGATGAGTAAACTAACTGTAGGATAAAACTTACAGTTTAAACCGAAATAGATTGCATTGCGCTCTTCAGTTTTTAAAAGGTATAGTTGTGCGCGGTGGGCGTTGGCGTACGTCGGAATGACGTCACGCAATGCTTACGCAAGAATGACAGCGCACCGCTGAAAAAGTTTTCGTTAAGGTAACTTGCAGGCTTATTTTCCTCATTCAGCAATACGCGTCCATGCTACGAAGCGCAATACAATTATTTGTGATGATAATTTTTGAATGATGGACAGTTTTCCCCATGATTATGGTCGTAGAACTTTAAAATCGTTGCACATTTTAAAAGGAAAAACTAATTATAAATCACATTCTGAGCTCATATCCAGAGTTATCCATAGCTCATAATGCAGAGTTGTCTTTGTTTTCTGTTTTTTCTTTTCCTTCTTAAGTCACAATCAATAGAAAGTTGGGAAATAATTATCGATTGGGATTTTATTCCAATGGAATATTGATCATATTTTCTATTTTACAGAACTAGTGATGAAGCAGGACAAATTTGATAACCATTTTCTTCGTTTTAAATTTTTATTTCCACTGTTCATTTTTTAGGACTGATTGGGAATGTTCTCCCGGCCGTGGCAGGAGCGTTTTTGTATTTGGCTATAGGAAAAAATTGAGAAGGCCTCAGGACGTGAGCGAGGAATAGAAGAACATTCGACTTCCTGTAGAGTAAACACCGTCTTTTCAATTTATTGAGATATCGGCTAAACTGGGAAAGCATTTTATCAGATATTTCTCCTGAAGGTTTTGTAAATGAAAGATGGGTTCCTGAACGTCGCTAATTCAATGCAGTTGATTTCATTAAGCTCATTGCAAATCAAAAAATGATGAAGGTTTATTGGTTTTTCTGTTCAATCGGACATAGGTATTCGTCATGTAATTTTTCCGCGTTTTTATGCATCGGCTTACCAAGTTCATCAAGGAAGAAGTCATAAGTCCATCGTCAACCCTTACATTCAAAATTCATAGCATGGCTTGAGCTAGAACAAAATGCTGATATTTTTCCTACCATCAGCCTAGGCCATCAATATGCGAGCGAGAAGCTAGCATGAGAGACGCATAGCACGAGAAACTACCGGTACAACCATTGACAGCAGACAAAAAAAGCCCCAAAACGAGTTTGTCTCGAAAAAATATTACTCCAAACATTCATCGTATTCGAGATACGCAATCCCAAAAACTATGGTTATGTAGAATTTGTATTACTCTCGGTATTATATTCGATATGCAATTTATAGCAACATCCATCCATCTAGATAATATTCTGCTTGTTCCTTCCTTAGTTAGTTAGTGAGATAGTTAGTTAGTTAGTCCGTCCGTCCGTTACGCTTTCGTCAGAGTTTGCAGTATCATGAATACTGAATTCCTGAGTGTTAAATCAAAAGATGGCCTGACTGCATTGTTTTTTCACAATTTATATCAATTTCTCTTAATTGCTAAGAAATATATTGAATCAGAAGACTACATCTTGCATACAAATCTGTCATAAGTCTTGATAGGATCAGCGTCCTTTCTTTTTTTTAAAGTGATAATTGCGCCTGAGAACCACACAATGGGCAAAAATTGGAAGCTACTACCGATAGAATGAGACTTTACCGGCATAAAATAAGAAATGAACGATGTCAGGAAATTTTTGAAAGGGATGAGCAACGTCAGCAAGTGAAGCTACCTGCAATGAACGATACACATACAACATGAAGAGTACCTTCAGCGAGACAGTCGAAGAAATCAGATCATGCGTGGAAATATGGACGAGGAGCAGCAATCTTGGTACTTTGAGCGGCAGAGAAATTTATTTCAGTAAAAAAGGCAAAATATAAACGAGGAGCAACAATCGCAGCATCGCGAGCAGCAAAGGAATTTATTCCACCAAAGAAGGCAAAATATGGATGAGAAACAGTGGGCACAGTACCTAGAGCATCAGAGAAATTTATTTCGGCAACTGAGGCAGAATTTGGACGAGGAGCAGCTAAGGGTTAGGCTACCATAGGTTAGATATTGTTGATGAAATTTTTTTCACGGGTCCGCAGTTTTTTATGTTTTGACATATTATCAGGATAGCTTCGGTTAGAATACGATATGTTATTATATATTAGGTTAGGATAAGTTAGATTAAAATATGTAATGTTAGAATTTGTTAGGTAATTCTGACGAAATTTTTTCACGAGTCCATCTAGCTTAGCAATGACCTTGGTTAAGTTAGGTTAGGATAGGTTAGGTAATATTGACCGATTTTTGTGACGGGACAACGGTTTTTTTTTGTTTGACATATTATCGGGGTAAGTTCGGTTGGGATAGGTTTGGGCAGGATATATTAGGTTAGGAAAGGATAAGTTAGCATAGGGTAGGGAATGTTGATGGAATTTTTTACGGGTCCACGGTTTTTCTATGTTTGACAGATTATAAGGATCGGTTTGGTAAGGGTAAGTTTGAATAGGTTAGGTTATGATTAGTTATGTTAGGATAGGTTAGGTTAGCATAGGTTAGGTAATGTTAATGGAATTTTTTCACGGGTGTGCGTTTTTTTAGGATTGACATATTATCATGATCGGTTCAGTTACTATAGGTTAGGGTAGGATTGGTTAGAATATGTTAGGCAAGGGTAGGTTAGGTTAGTACATGTTGTGTTAGAATTGGTAAGGTAATATTGACCGAATTTTTTCAAACGTCCACCTAGCTGAATGACGACATTGGTTAAGAGGGGTTAACCCAGGCCCCTGTCGGTCCGACGAGCAATTTTTTTGTTGTTGTTGAAAAAGGACTCTTAGGTGGTGGACTATTCGGTCCTAAAATTTTATGGCGCTACGGACACTACATCCCCCACAAAGGGGTGAAAGGGGACTAAAAATCTTCAATTTTCGACCCCATACGAAAAGAAAACAAAACGGGAAATGGAAAATTTAAAAGCGTAACTTTGTTTCCAA
>JACJUY010005541.1:0-19180 GCA_014220935.1 Platorchestia sp. MABIK | reverse complement strand
CGCTGAGCAGTGTAGTGCAATAGTAAGCAAATCTGATTTTTCAATTTTAAGTTTCTGTGCAAATAGAAACGACCTACATATACTTGAATCTCTGTACATTAAACAATTAAAACCAGCTCTTAATTCAATGTTACCATCATACCAATTAGAAATAGCTTGATTTCCAAAATATAACTGTAGTATAATCTCTCCGTTACCCTTTTTTTTCGCACTATTTTAAGTTGTATTCTTTTTTTTTGTCTTTTAGCCGTGTCTTATTTTCTGTATTTCAATTATCTTTTACCGGTGTTGATAATGGCTTGAGCTTGAAGCCGAAACGTTCACTAATTAAAATGATTTTTGAATCGGCTGTCTTTGCTATCATTTTTATATAACAATTTGTGTCGTTTGAAGTTTTTAACAATTGCACTGTAGAGTAGTTATTGTAAACCTAGCGATGGTTTTCTTGTGCTGTTCTTCACATTTACGTCCATAAGGGTAGGAGTGGAAATGTAACTGTAAAGTGTGTATCAATTCCCGAAAAATATGCAAATAGTGAACTAATAAATTACGGTTGTTGTGAACTTTTTGGTCATAAAAAAACATGAGAGAGATCACAATAGAATTATCCCTGGAATTCCGGATATCCCACGAATCCTCAAAACTTGCATCATTATAGTGATTTGGCTTCCTGGACATTTAGGGATCAAAAACTGATTTGAATATCCCTGCATTATCTGGTCATTCAAAACTGAATGCAAGTGTTTGGTATTCGCGCATGGGATGTCCGGAATGAGAGGGATTACCTTTTGGAAGAATATGAGAACTATTTTGGGTCAATATTCATTTTAATGCACTCACGGATATTGAAATTCTGTTCCAGAGAATCGCTAAAGAAACATATTTAAGAACATTTTACACAAGTGACATTTTGCTCGCTGATGCGTAATTTTCGAGTTATTAAACTTTGAAGTTATAGAAACGTCGTCTATAACAGTGAAGAAACGGACACGTACATGTGCTGTAATACGGTATTGACGTGACGATAGGTTAGACAAGGTTAGGGAACGTTAGGTTAGTTGTTTAAACTAACCAAATAAACCTAAAATAACGTACCTTAGCTATAGCGATATAGCGACACTGATTTTTCCGCCAAATACTTGGCGCGTTTCAACAGTGCAGGTACGACGCATCGACTATTTAATGTTATTCTTACCTCAAACGTAATTCATGTTATACCTAGAAAATTACGCATCAGCGAACAAAATGTCATTCATGTCAAACGTTCCTAGATGTCGCGTTTAGTGGTTCTTGGGAACCAAATTTCTAAATTCTGTGAGGGCATTAAAGTAATTATCCACCGTTTTTCGGAAACCTTATTAATTTTTGCACATGAATTTGCAGATGCATTGTATAATACATATGTTGAACATTGAAGAAGTGAAAAATTCTTATAGTATTCCAATAAACGTTTTTATTCATCAGTTACACCATGCTCAAAGTACCCCTAAGTATGTGGAATGATGCTGTCAAGAATGAATTCCCAGAATATGCTATCCGGGACAGAAATCTGAATTGCAACCATTGTCAGAAAATAATTGTAAGTTTGTCATGCAATCTTTAATAAGAGTATACTTAGTCATTCTCAAAACTTCTACTGTGACTTGACAGAAATGAATAACGAAGGTAAACCTATTGTTCAGCATAAAGTTAACCGAAATTGACCATTCTAAACTACGATAAAATCACTGAAACACGGTAGTTAAGCTCCATGCCGTATTAGATTAACTTAACCAACTTTTAGCAGATTGCTAGCACGAAAAGATCTTCAGTCATTCATCATTTGAACACTATGGGTCACATCCGAAATAAAATTAGTAAAATAAAATGTCATGAAGATTTGAATGATTCAATGAGTCATGCACCTCTGAGCCAAGCGTCAGCGAGCCAAGGCGTCAGTGAGTCCTGCATCTGTGAGGTAACCGCCAGTGAGTCTTGTATCTGTAAGTCAACCGCCAGTGAGTCCTGCACCTGTGAACCAACCGCCAGTGAGTCCAGCACCCGTGATTCAACCGCCAGTGAGTCCTGCACCGGTGAGCAGCTGCCAGTGAGTTATGCACCGGTGAGCAGCTGCCAGTGAGTTATGCACCTGTGAGCCAAAAGTTGGTGAGTCATGCAACTGCGAGCCAAACGTCAGTGAGTGATGCACCTGTGAGCCAAGCGTCAGTAAGTCAAGCGTCAGTGAGGCAACATTACAATTCTAAATTTGATTTCAATAGAGATCTCTGATGCCATGCTATCGTGTGATATTCCTTTACGTACATTGTCAAATGAAAAATTCATAGTTCATCGAAAGGTATACATGAAGGACTGTGCCACACCCGTCTACACCAAGAGGATACTACGGATCGGGAATCAATGAAGAAATTATTAATGAGCTGCGTAAGAAAGCTAATGACAAAAAAAATCTGGTTTTCATTAAATGAAACCCCTGACGTGGAGCAAAGGTTTGTTATAGCTTTCGTCTTTGGTACTTTGGAAGAAAACGAACGTGACAGGCACTACTTGGCCAATGAAGCTGTGTTAAATGAAGGGAATCATTCAACAGTGGCAACATTTTTCCATGAATCATTGCAACTAATTAAGCCTGAACAAATCATGTACGAGTCAATTCTTTTCGTTATTACTGCTGTTCTTCCATACATGATTAAGGAAATGAACGGATTGCAAGTCTTATTCCCAATGATGATTCACGAGACCTGCTAGGCTCACGGCCTACACCGAGTGGCAGAGATAGTTAGGAATAGTTATCTCTAGGTCAATCTATTTATATCTTCAAATAAGGCTAGTTTTTAAATGCTCCTCATAGAGTTCAGAAATTCCAAGAGATAGCTCACGGCGCACCATTGCCTCCAGCACAGGTCATTACTCGTTGGGAGCATGGTTGGATGCTGTGAAGTATTGTGCAGATCATTTCGAGAATGTTAACTCTGTTGTTGAAACGTTAGATCCTCAGGAAGTAGTGAGCATCGAAGAAGCACAAAGTTTGCTGAACAGTTTTGAATTAAGAATTCGTTTTAACTTCCATTACCAATAATTTCCACAACAATTAAGAAACTGGAGGCAAAAGGAATGGGAATAGCAGCAGCTATTGAGCTTATCACTACAGTAGAAAACGCCCTCAAATCTCATTGTGACCAGAAATATTTTTAAAAATTGAATTCAATACTAAGTAAGAATAAGGGGTTCTCCATTGTTAAGGGTGTGAACTCTATTTTGTATGGCAATCCTGTTGAAGGGAGTCAACGAAGTATAGTTGGTAATCTCTCTCCATATGAACATGGAGAATCTTGAATTTGCCCCCCCGGTGTCGCGCGATTTAGAAAGAGTGTTCTCGTAATAGAAAACTATTCTTGCTGACAACTGAAGAAGTTTCCTGTTTGAAAACAAAAACCATTATTATTAAATGTAACCAAATATGTTAAACCTTGTTTTACTTGCAAATTTTGAATTCCTACTTTGATAGTTTTTTTCATTAGTAGCTAAAGCTCAATACTGTATATAATGAACACTATGGTAAAGAATCATTACTTAGGGTTCGATATTTGAAACATCGAACAAGTTTCAACCAACGGAAGTTAGTCATTCAGCTGTGTAAATGCAAGACTTGATCTCACATTATCTTCATATGAATGCGAGCACTGTGCATCCGACTCGCCACAATAGCATATATCTAACCTGTTAGGATAAAAAGCAAAACCAACGTGGCTAAGAATATCACGATAAATGCCAAACGTTTCGGATTATAAAAAATCAATCTGCAGTGTTCTGAAATACAATAAATTGAAGTATTAAAATATTGTAATTATAAATCTTCTGAATAAACCGGATATAAGAAAATGAGATTAAAAAGACATGATAAATCAAAAAACTATACGAAACATTAACAGACAATAGAGAGTTTCACCGCCGTTTCACATTCATTGATTGACGGACGGTTTTTTAAAATGTTCATCGACTGTACAATGAGGAGATCGGATAAATTCGGTGTTGAATCCCAAATTTTAAACTTTGTATTTTTAAAAATATGGTCTTTCTTCAAACAGTGTTCACTAATAGAAGAGTTGGATGGCTTGGTCAGGTTACAGCCGGTGCGAAAGGAGACTCCCCTGTGTTGTGCACACCTCACAAATAATTGGAGCCCAGTGCTACCAATGTAAGAGCGCTCGCAGCGGTCACACGTATATTGATATACACCGGTTGTAACATGACCAAACCATCCAACTCATCTATTAGAGAACACTGTTTGGAGAAAGACCATATTTTTAAAAATACAAAGCTTAAAAGTTTGGATTCAACATCGAATTTATCCGATCTCTTCATTTTAGAGTCGATACACATTTTAAAAAACGGTCCGTCAATAAGTGAATGTGATACGGCGGTGAAACTCTCCATTGCCTGTTTATATTTTGTATGGTTTTTTGTTTTATCATGTCTTTTTAATCTCATTATCTTGCATCCGGTTTATTCAGAAGATTTATAATTACAATTTTTTAATACTTCAATTTATTGTATTTCAGAACACTGACGATGGATTTTTTATAATCCGAAACGTTTGTTTTTTATCATGATATTCTTAGCCACGTTGATTTTCCTCTTTATCCTGAAAGTGAGATTTCCCAGAAATCAATCTATTTAATTTATATCTTACCTGAAGCCGCATATTTTAAGCGCTCATAATTTCATTTTCGTATGTATACAGGGTGTTTCAGAACAAGTGGAACAAAATTGCACACTAAGTAGAAAATAGCGAAATAAGCATCACTTTTATAGTGAAATTTTTTCGAAAAAAGCTCGGTTTTGAGAAATTAGCTGTTCATTGCTTGAAAGGATGAAATTTAATTACACAATTACTCGCAATAGTTATTTTGAATTTACGTTGCAAACGCTTCTATTCTATTAGAGTTTACAATAATAAAATTTACTTATAGTGATATATGGTAAAAAAATTTTAGCAAGAAGTTTTTTAGAATGTTCCAGATCGTACTTTTTGTCTTACTTTTTTTCTTGTTGATACTGTTCAGTTTCAAAGAAACCACGACGCCGGTAACATAAACCGTTTAACAAATGCTGAAATGACATGAATGCGCTTTGTTTATAGCGCTGCTATTAGCAATGCGAGACAGGAAGCTACATTGTATCAAGAGCGGTTTCCTAACCGATACATACCTGGTAATAGAAAGTTTACAAATTCACACCTCAGGCTACATGACAACGGGAGTTTCGAAATTATCAGAAGAGGATCTGGACGCCCAAGGGATTTAATGTTGAGAAGGCTGTGCTAGATTCTTTCCGTCATAATTCAGAACTATGTAGCACACGTAGAATTGCAGCAGCTCCGGATTACAGGGTCACCATGGTGTTTCGTGAATCATGAATGATAATAATTTCCATCCATTTCACTTACAATGAGTTCAAGCATTGAATCTTCGAGTTTATGAACTACGAGTGCAATTTGCAGAGTGGCACCTTTAAAAAGAATAACAAGAACCTAACTTCCCCGAACGTGTATTGTTTTCGGATGACGCAACAATATTAACTCGTCAGGGAGTGTTCAATTCCAGCAATGAACATGAACGAGCACTTGAAACCCCTCATTTCGTGCGTAGAAATTCGTACGAGCAACGGTACAATCTATGGGCTGGTGTCATCGATAAACAAATTATTGGACCTCATATTATGTCATCGCCTCGCAACTGGAATGATAAATATTTATTACAGAATTTTCTTAGAGGAAGTACTTCCCGAATTACTCGAAAACCAACAACGTACAATAAGACGAAGAATGAGGTTCCAGCATGATGGTGTTCCTTAACACTACCATATTAGTGTCCAAAATTGCCTGAATGATCAATTTCCTAATAGGTGGAGCGGACTTTGCATGACCTCCTAGATCTCCTGACATGACTTCACTCGATTTCTTTTTTGGGGGACACATGAAGGGAATACATCTATCAATGTTTCTTTTTCGTTTTCTTTATTGAACTATTCCAAAAGATTGCTCTGATATTGGTCGATTTTGAAATGCAAAGCTAATTTCTCGAAAAAAATGTTGTAAGTAATTCCTACGGATGGCGACAAAATATCAATCTTACTAAAAAAATTGAAGCATTCTGCAGCTACACATTTGTCAATTTTTCATGGATCTGTTCCCCAAAAAAATGGAATGCATACTGTCATGGCAATATAATAATGCTGTTGGGAGATGTCCTATCAAGTTTGAACTCGGCCCTTTGAAATTTTGTTCAACAGAAAGTTCTTGTCTATTCTTATATTCATTTCGAGCATTCTAATTTTTGTTGACCCATTTCTATCTGTGAAACAGTGTAGCTGAAGTTCGTTGAAAATTGCACGTACTCTATTCATGAGCTCCTCGTTAATACTTCTAATTAATAAACTACACATTATGGGAAATTTTCAGTTTCCCAAACACAACCGTTAAAGGAAAAGGAATGGTCTAGAAACTAATTTATTTTTTGGTATATTGTGAAACTGTCAACAGTACCGCTTTCATTGAAACAGGTATCGTACAAAATAACTGTAAGGCCCTCCGCACACGGGGCTACTCTAAAGAAACTGATCACCGACGCAAATCACTAACCAGTTTGCATTGAGTCACTACCTGTGTAATTGATGAGGACGCCGCACACGGAGCTACTGCTCACTGACTCGTTAGTAATGCGTTAGCTACCAGTAGCTAGGTGACTCGCATGCCCAGTCACTTCTGAGTTGAGTCACTCAGTTTCTTGGTAACTCTTCTATTGTATGAACGTTCTACAGATTGAACGAACAAAAACTGAACACAAAATTGATCTAGGAAGTGAAAAAATTCCCGTTTTTTAAACTATCAGGTTACTCCATGATGGATGAAACAGAAATTTCATGAAGTGATGTTGGAAAAGCCCTAAATACGAGTATGAATGGTAATAGATTTATGTGTCGTACAATACTTATTATAGTTTATTTAATTTCTTTCTAATTGAATGATATACAGGGTCTCGTGAAATTCGGTGAACATATATCAACCATATACAGAAAAACGCTAAAAAAAACGATGTTCACGAGTGGCATAAACCTGAATATTTCGTCTTTTTTGAGAAATAACGATCTAAAATAATTTTAGATTCTTCTTTTGTCGTGCTACATTGCGCGCCAGCAGCAGTTAGATTTTACTCAATGGCTGCATTGTAAGCCAATTCTTACGGGAAACCTTCTGGAAAAACATTTCTCGAAAACGAAGGTGTTCTGAGGTTTTTGTCACTCATGAAAATCGTTTTATTTTGCGTTTTTCTGTATATGGTTAAAATGTGTGTATCGAATTACACAACACCCTTTATAAAATAATCTATGTAATCGATATACTACGTAGGTGTTATATATATAATTAAATTTTGCATGAGTATACAATGAAAAGCTATTTTATGAATTTTTATTAATATAGTATCCTCAAGTTGTAATTCTTTTGCAGCGACGAACAGTCGGCGGTAAAAATTTTTCTCTATGTATGGGTGAATAAAAAATTGTCTTCGTTTTCTCTTTCTTCTCTGACGATAATGATTATATAGTTTCATATCTTCGCCACTTGAATCGTTATCCACAATGTTGCTGAATGATTGCATAATGCGGTCCTACTTCCACGAACACCCAGAGGAGATTACGGATTTTAGTAGCCTCGTGTGCGGAACCGCATCACTAATGAGTTAGTAACTAGTCAGTAACGTCAATCACAAACCAGTTTAGTTCCATTAGAGTAGCCCCGTGTGCGGAGGAGGGCCTTGGAAGGAAAATAATTTGATTGCAACCGCTAATAAATTTTTGATTATTTCAAAATTTAAAATGAAATAACAGCGGTAAATATAACTAAGAGCTTGAAGACGAAGAAAGCGGTTAAATATTGATATCATTTTCATTAAAGTTACCCAAAGTCTCATAACAAAACATTTAGAAAGAATCTGTTCACTCTGTTAAACGTTTCGGTGACTGCTCCTTCCACAGTAAGTCAATCGATAAAAAATTGAAAAAAGAATAATACAGTCAAATCTAAAGAACACAAGTTTGCATAAGAAATATGCATTGAATTTGCAACGGAAATGAGCTACTTGTATTATTAAGAACTAGTTTTTCTTCGGTTGTGTATGTGTAGGGATTCTAAAATGCGCCAGTCTAAATCATTCGGGCAGTGCGTAAAAGTTTAAATTGCCCACTGCTATGCAGTCGCAGTACTGTTCACTCTGAACCATTCGACGAGTGAAGAGGTTGGGTTAAAATTCTTTCACTACGGTAGCTGATTCCACGGTGATGGGCAAAAATAACTTTCACAGACCTAAAGCTTGAATCTCAAAGCATCGCAAAGGCGAACTTTGTCATCCAATCACCATGGGGATATTTGACGTACTGTAAACGTTAAAACATTTGTACACTTTTTTATTACGTCAAAATTTTTTTTAAATTTGATAAAATCTTTTCCTTCTCAGTTATGGCTTGCGGTGTGGTCGGTCGCCTGCCAGTCGGAAGCAGAGAGCAGAAAGTACGCGAGAAAATCGGGATATCGGCGTCCCCATCCAGACCAAATTCTGGCTCACCAAAAATCCAATTTCACAGGCCAACGCCTGCTGAAAATAATAAATTCAAGATAGACACTGATAGTACATTAAAACATCATATGAACGAATGTAATCATATGAAGATCAAGTTAAGGAAAACTACCTAGTCAAAGTCCATCGCCAAGCCAAATTCGGATGTAGTTCTGAAAGTAGGAAATTATTGGAGACCAAATGTGTCAAGAAGATATTGTAGGTAATGTGAATGACATCACTCACCACTAATTCTGAATCGAAAGACCCTAGCAAAATTTTTTATCTTTTCATTTATTCTTTTCTATCTTAGACAAATTTAGTGTATTTATCACCAATTCACACCTGAGCGTATGATGCACCTCAGCGTAGCAACGCTTGGAGCAATGAAGAAAATTTGAAACTAGAGGGAAATAAATAGGATTGTATTGTATTCCAATGAAAATAAAGTGACGATTAAAGTTTTAGGATTGGGTAGAAGTTAAAAGTTTGAGGTTTGACGTGATATAAAGGTTCAGTAACTTTGGATCATTTAGTAGACCATTCAGGTAAGCTTTGGGAAAGCAACTTAAGGTGAAGATATGACAACAAGCACACACGTTCACACACAAACCTTAAGTGAAAGATAGAACTCAAGTGAAGAACTGGCGTAGAAGTGAAGATGGAGAATGAGAAGTTTGCTTCGGTTCTTTCATTGTGAAAGTAAAAATTTCAATTCGAAGTTTAGATTTTTCAATTGGATCTTTGCAAATTATTTCTCGATATTTATACATTTTTATTTTATTTTTATTCAATGTAATATGAAGTTCATGTTCTTTAACATAAGCTGCAAATGTTTTGAATTTAATTTCATCTGTTTTAATTTGATCTCTTTATGCTTTATATTAAAAGCAAAACTATGACGTTAAAAATGCAAGACAATAATGTTAAATATATGAAATATGAACATTTCTGCTAAACATCTCATTCATGTACTAATATATTTTGATTCCAAAAAACTAAATGTATTCCAGGCTCTACTCATTATATAACTCATGCAATAAAACATTTATGGTTTTTAAAGACTTAGGATGCCAGGGTACAGGTGTTAATCTAGTTCGTATTTGTAACAGTCCTAAACCTTAATGACCTATTTTCTGATAAAATACCTTTATGTAAAGTGGTTAAAACGAACATATCAAAAAATACAATCCTACCTTAATAAATTCGCAGCTTCAGTTAATGAAATATTTTTAAATTAGGTAATACACTCCTGTGAAAATACTTTTTTGTTTGTTTTCAAATCAGTCAACATATAAAAACTATCGGAACCTTCGCGAATTTGAATTTGCAATTGTGCTTAACGCAATGGTAAAGAATAACGTTGCTCGTTGTTGTTCATTCCGGTGATCCAAGTTTGAACGTTGGAACTGTTTATTGTTTGGATTGTTTCAAAGTATTTAGGTTTAAACATTGAAATTGTTTCATAGCTTATAAAATGTGGACCAAGATCAAACTCCCATAATGTTAGTATTTTAAGTTATATTGATTTGTTTTACTGAGAATGTGAGATTTCAAAATTATTCTATGTGCATTCACAAGAGAAAATTGCTCATTATATTTACGTTTTTGTTATGTATAAATTTCTCTATAACTTAATTTTGACATAATAGAGCTCAAGTTTAATGTTAAGAAGCTCAAATTTAATTTTAAAAGGTCAAGTTTGATTTAAAAAGGTAAAGTTCAATTCAAGGAACTCAATTTTGGAAAAAAGGCTTCAGCACAATGTAAAAAAGGTGAAGTTTGATTTAAAAAACGGTCAAGTTTAATTTAAAAAGGTAAAGTTCTATTCAAAGAACTCAATTTCGATATGAAAAGCTCCAGTTTCATTTAAAAAGGGTAAAGTTTTATTTTAAAAGTCAAGTTTAATTAAAAAAAGCTTCGGTTTAATTTAAAAAAGTGCAAAATATACAGAAGCACTTTCCTTTGTAAAATACTTCCATTAGAAGATTTGAAGAAGGAAGAAAATGTATGAATGCACTTAGCTATGGTATATATGTGGAAAAATGGAATTATTAGTTTAGATATTGGCCTTTAATTTGGAATTATATTTTTCTATATTATAGAATATCATTTAATAACCAGAGGAGGTTGCGTAAGGGCATGGGTTTTTCTCAATAGTTTAAGAGGTATGAGACGTAAGCTCGCCCTCTAAGTATTTGTCGACCGGCTATGACTGTTTCTGAACCCCCAACTGGATGTAATGTTCCTACGTTTAGGGTTAAGAAGTGGAAATATTTTTTCTTAGTTTTATTTGGCGGTATGTAGGACGATAAATAGGCAAAGGGGTAGCTTGATCCCAAACGATCGTATAAAGAGAGGAACTGCAGGGCTGTTCACTGCGTCAAGGCGAACGCAACAATGGGCTTCTGCAATCTGCCCAGCGCTTACCACACGAAGAGGGTGAATGTTGCCAGATATATTTTAGTAACTCGTTGCGTGAGGCGCTTGATGATAATTTAATTATTTTGTTTTCCATAAGAATGGAATTTGAAACCCAATAAGACTCTTGTTTTAATGCTAAATTTGAAGAAATCATTCTGGAATTTTCCGGGCACCACATCACTACCCTGGCCAGAAGCGGAGCGTTCAGGGAATTCTGAAATACTGATGGTCAGGTTGGGTTTGAAGCGGACAGTACGACCCGAGCTATTGAGGGTTCGGTGGTAATCTCGGGAGCCCGCAGGGATGGATTGAGGAGAGGGTTGAGGAGAGGGTGGAGAAGAAGGTTCAGAAGAGGGTCGAGGAGTGTCAGGAGTCGCGACATAGGCTGGTTTCAAACGATCAATCGACACGTTTTTATCACCCTGGAGAAGTTTAATCCTTAAGATCACCGGAGCGCGTAGAATAACTTCGTAGGGACCTTAATAAGGGGCCTTTAAACTTTTCCGGATGCGGTCTACGAGCAATCAAACCTTTTTACAAGTTTGCAATTCATCGGGCACGTAAATAGGGGGTGTGTCATGGCAAGAGCCTTCCGAAAGTCGTCGGAAATCAAATTTTCACATTTCGTCAACGAAAGTTTGAACATCCGAAGAAAATGGTCTCGGTTTAGTGTTAGAAATCAAGGGCTGTGTGCAAAGCATATGAAGGCCAGTCACAGCTGGGAAAAGGGAAAATCCAGAAGAATTTGGAGTCATGTGTAAACCTAATCACACTATCGGCAAAGAGAAATACCAATTTTCTCTACGGACCATAATGGCAGCTTTAAGGGTCCTATGTAATCTTTCAACGAGGCCATTGGACTGTGGCCTATAGCTACACGTACGAACGTGATGGAAACCCAAAATGTGAGACAGTTCAGAAAAGTTCACCTTCAAACCGCGCACCTCTGTTGGTCACGACCTCCAACGGCAAGCCCTAGCGCGATATCCATCCTGATACGAATGCAATGGCGACCGAGGAAGCGGTGGTGTCAACGAGAGGACAGCTTCGCATCATCTAGTGGTGCGATCAATACAAGTCAACAGGTATTTAAAGGGTAAAGAAAATGGAGAAGTTGGTAAAGTAGTTGGGGGAAGAGGGCCCACAGTATCGATGTGGACAGTGTGGAAACGGTCAGATTCAGGAGTAATATGGCTAACAGGTGATTTCGTGTGGTTATACACTTTGGCCTGCTGGCAATTTTCGCAGTTTCTGACAAATTTATCCACGTCTTTGTCAATGTTCGGCAAAAAATAACGCTACTCAACAAGCTTGGAGGTATATTTGAAACCGGGGTGCGATAGATTGTTCAAGAATGCCATGGTCGGCTCGCGACAAGCGAGGGGAACGTAGGGTCGAGGATAATCAGAAGAGGAATCAATCCACAGTTTAAGGTCGGGGGCATTGTCAAAGGGTGTCAGCCTTTCCTTCGCTGTGTTCGTTTCGGCATCGTCAATCTGAGCGGCAGCCAGCTTTTTGAAATCGAAAATATCAACTGACGTAGCGCAAACAGAGCGCGACAAACAGTCCGCCACAAAATTATTTTTACCTTTAATGTATTCAACGGAAGTCACGTATTCTAACAGGAAAAACAATTGTCGCTGTTGACGATCCAATTTTGCCTGTGTTTTTGTATAAAAAGCTGACACCAATGGTTTGTGATCGGTGAACAAAGTCACTGATTGACCGTCGATGAGGGATTTGAAATGCAAAACCGGCAAGCATGCTGCAAGCATTTCACGATCATACGTCGATTACATTTTTTTTGTACATCCGAAAGTTTCTTAGAAAAGAAAGCGAGAGGAGCAGGTTGTGAGTCAACAAGTGTATGAAGTGCTGCTTAAACAGCAAAGTTTGAGCTATCGAAAATGAGGTAATAGTCAGCAGCTTTAGGGGAAGGGAAATGGAGGGTAGGACATTCAGCAAGAGCCTGTTTTATCTCCCTAAAAGAATGCTCTGCAGCCTCCGTCCACGTCAGTTGTTTAGCTGCCGGGTGGTTACTAGAGAGTACCGAGAGCTTTGGTGGCGAATGAAGGGATCATGGGACGGAAAAAATTAAGCATGCCCATGAAACGTAGCAGATCACCGAGGACGGGCGCAGTCGGCAATGGCTGCTACTCCGTCAGTAGAAGGCCGTGTGCCGTTTGCGCTCACCTAGTTCCCAAGGAAATTAAGTTTAGTCTGGAAGATGCTGCATTTGTCTATTGACAAACGCAACTTGTGCTGAGCAAGAAGGGAAAGAACGTTGGACACATCATTTAGGTGTTCCTCCTCAGTTTCGGAGGCAGTGAGGATGTCGTTCAAATGGACGATAACATTTTTGGTATTGACAAAGATAGCGTCAATTTATCTTTGAAAGGTGGATCCAGCGTTCTTTAATCCGAAAGGCATGAATAAAAATTCGTACAGCCCGAACGGAGTCGTGACACCAGTTTTAGAAATAGCATCAGGGGAAACAGGAATTTGAAGGTAGGCGCACTCTAGGTCGAGCTTAGAAAAGATCTTTTCGGAGTACAATGACATTGTGAGAGAGCGAAGGTGAGGGATTGGGTATCTATCACCTACAGTGAGTTAAGTACTCGGTAATCTCCACAAGGTCTCCATTTACCAGGTTCCTTCTTTGAAACGAGGTGCCACGGTGACGCCCAAGGAGAATCAGATCTTTGAATTATACCCGCGTTTAGCAGAAACTCAAATTTTTTTTTAACAGCCTACAATTTAGTGCCGGTTAAAGGGAGCGGCTTGAAATGAACAAGGGCGCAATTACCAGAGTCAATCGTGAGATGCACTGGACAATCAGTTGATGTATTAGTCGAAATGAGTTGCAAGGGGAAAGTTAAGATGGGGTAGTCGGTCAAAATTTTACGAACACTGAGATCTACTTGAGTTAAATCAATAGTATACGCAGTTGTTGCGTTACATGAAGTCGAAAGAGAGAGTTTTCTTCCCTTGAGTGTATCAGTGAGTTCACTATCTTGACAATCGATTAATAACGAGTGTGCTGCTAGGTAGTCGATATTTAGTATAGGCTGAACTACGTCGGCAACCACAAACGTCCATTAAAACGACTGTCGGAGGTTTTCTAGGGCAATTGTCAAATCTGCCTCGCCCTTGCACGCTATACACTCTCCTGACGCAGTGGATAATGAGACTGAGGTGGGATGTAGGTTTCCTAATTCGGGGGACGGTGGAAAAATGTTAATTCTGGCTCCTGTATCATATAACAGCATTATATTCCTGTAACCTATACGTGCGCTTACGGAAAGCGGCCGTCCGACAGTCACAGTTTGTACAGACGGCCCTGCCAGTTTTCCGCATTACGGAACGTGGTGGAAGATCTGGCCAGGGAAGAAGATCTACTGAAGGGGTGAGAAACCGGCAAACTAGGATTATAATTCATGCATCAGTGCCTACATGATCTATTGCTTCAGTCACATTGTAAAGGTGCGACCCTCAAACTTTAGGACGCTGGTGCGCACGGAAAGCTTGAACACCTATTGGGAGGCTGGGACTGTTGTAATTTGAAGTCCTATCTACCTGCGGACTCTGGGAATAGGTGCAAAATTTCGAGGGGTAAAAATAGGGGGTTGCTGGGGTGGACATTTTTTAAGATGAGCAAATAAAGTAGTTGTAGCGAAAGAGTTTCAGAGAAAACGGTGTACGAGAAGTAGAGAAAACATCAAAAATAGAGGAGACTGAAGAATAAAGATAGTTATGTTGGGCGAACTGGCCAAATGAATTGGATAGGTGCACACAAAATTCTTGAACAAATAAAATAACAATGCAATTACAATAGTCGGAGAGATGCCTTCTCACGTTTGGTTTTATGGCTGTCTTCGGCTTTTGGACGTCTCAAGGGATCTTCTTTCTTGGCTGTGGTGTCTGTCATCGTCAGGGTTATCTGTTCTCGTCGAGACTTCGGGGAGGTGCTGCGTCGGGCAGGCGTTATTGCTCTAGTAGCTACCCCTTGGACCGCCGTGTTTAAGTAAATGTTTATTGTGTGAAACTAGTAGTCGTTGATGATCAATATGAGGATAGGTGTCGTTACGTGAGGTCACCACTGAGGGGGTTGAGCAAGGGTTTGAGATTTTCTCAGTACTTAAGATTTATGCAACGCGAGCTCGGCCTCTAAGGTATTTGTCGACCGGCTATGGTTGTTTCTGGACCCCTAATTGAATATAATGTTCGAACGTTTAGGGTTTAGAAGTGGAAATATTTTTATCAGTTCCATTTGGCGGTAAGTAGGACGATAAATGAACAAAGGAGTAGCTTGATCCCAGAGGATCGTATAAAGAGGGGAACTACAAGAGCTGTTCACTGCGTCAAGGCGAACACTACAATGGGCTTCTGCCCACCGCTTACAGCGCGAAGAGAGTGAACGTCGCCAGATAGAATTTAGTAACTCGTTGCGTGGGGAGCTTGATGATAATTTCATTATTTTGTTTTCCATATGAATTGAATTTGAACCCCCAATAAGACTTTAGTTTTGACACCAAATTTGCAGTAATTATTCTGGAATTTTTCGGGCTCCACAAACTCTTTATCGTAGCAGCCTAATTGTTTAAATATAATTTAGAAGCCATGCAATGTTTAACTTTTCAGTCAATGCAGTTTGCTAATTTTCTCACAATTATTTATTACATAAAGTTTATTTCGATCATTTTTGCCAATAGATAAAGGAATCACAGTAGCTTGACATTGCCTGATACTCGATTTACTCTAAATTCAGTGCCAGTAGTTTTAGATAGATTCGAGTTCTCTCGAATAAACATTAAGTGTGTTTATATTATTGTCACATATTGTTATTTTTACTACTACTACATGGGCATACACAATTTTAAAAACATTAGCTTCTGAATTTTTTTCAATATATGCTTGACATTTTTTAAAATTAGTCTTGATCTGTTTTGAATTAAACTTCATATTTTAAAATTGAACTTGTGTTTTTTCAAGTAAGATCAAAAAGGTGTAGGTAACAGTATTGCTCTAGGTGTAATACTAAAAATATGCTAAAGCTGTTACCTAGTCTCAGTACAGTAGTATAAACTGCTGTAGTACAAATTTTGTTCCGTGTCATTTTCTTGTGCTATCATTTTCAACATTATTACTTGGTCTGATGGAACTTTGAGTATTAGATTTGCATTTTATCATTGTGACTAAACATTTTTTTCTGTGTGATTTTAGCCAGAAAATGATGTTCGTACATCGAAACGTCGCATTTTATAGACTACATTGTAAAGAGAATTTTGTAATGATTGACATTGTTTCAATAAAAATATGTTGAGTGAATTTATTACTACTTTAACACATGATGAACTGGAATGATTCTGTAAAGTTGAAAATTATGACTAACAAATTCATATTCATCATTAGATTAAGAACAATCTTCTGAATTAATAATGCTCATGACATTTCTCCATTGCTTCCACTGCACAATCAATCCAAAACAAAATTAGAGCTTCTGCAAAGATGTTGTAGGCAATAGGTGCCATGTTAGTAAAGGCATATCAGAAAGTAACTATCAGTGCAAATGAGTTGGAATGAGTGAGAAAAAATTTGATTAAATTTTCCCTCTAAGATATTGCTTCTGTCCATTCAAAAACTTTTTAATGGTGTCAAACAACTTAAGTAACTTCTTTATACCTTAATTATTTAATAACCTCAATTCAAGTAATCAAATAAAATGAAGTTGAAATTGATTAAAATGTAGTTTAACATCTCACAGAACTTCGCGGCATAAGCGGAAAATCAATCCTTATAAATTTGAACCGATGAGCATAGACATTATAATTACTGATGGAGCGAATAATTGACGCGGTCAAGCAAAACATGGAATGGTAAATTGTTATTTCTGGATTTTTTCATATCATGTAACATATAACACAAATCTTTGATCATTAGATCATTTTGTTTTTGAAACCGTAACTTAACAATAAATATAGAAAAAATAATTTTTTGCATGATGAGTTGTTTTGCACAACATTATCTACGAATGAATGGTCAGTTTTCGTTGCACCTTTGTTTTTCCTGCATCCATGGTATACCAATATTTATATTTGTCCCTATCATTAGAACCGAATTTTCTCAAAATTTATTGAACTGCGCTCACGAAACGCCTTTTTCAAAATCATGGTAATCGCTGTATTTCCTCACAAGAAATGAACGTTGTTAAAAATACTTAAAACATAAAAACACTCCCACATTTCATTTTCGAGTAAGCCCAGAAAACGAACCACAGTGAAGGTTATTTTAGGAAAATTGGGCTTTCAGCTATCCTGTTGGAGTGAGCACTAAGAGGAAATGCAAACCTAGTTCTGTACTGTAGCTTGCAAGGTCTTTATTCAAAGGAATTGTATAACCGTGCAATCTGCGTGGAGTAATATAATGTAAGACTCACTGTTCATAAGCTCAAGGTCCCATCTATCTTTAATATAGAGACTGCACAAACAACAGATTCGTGGTCTCTTTACATCCTGTTCACCTGTTTACAACTGTACGGAAAGGCTTGTCTCACTATGTCTTAAGAATTCTCATGAAGGAACTGCAGAAAGAACTTGCAAATGTTACGCCAAATGAAGGTAATTTTACAGAATGTTGAAGGTAAAATTTTACGAATGTGCCCTAACTAAATAGTTAGCTCGATACTTTTCAAAAAATTCATCATTTTTTTCAATGTCAAAATAAGACAAATTTTTTGTGCCGTTTAAAAGTATATATGTACGAGATGAGTACAACTTCGGTGGACTCTTCCTGTTAAATCACTATGTCCACCAATTAAATCACTAAGTCCAATTAATTAATTAAATCACGATGTCCAACGTCATAGTGGATCACTGATCCATACTCGTAGTCTTGGGAAATGATAAATTTAAATCGAGAAGTTCTTTCTGCCTCCTCCCGAATCTCTCTCCGTTATAGAAATGCAGGAAGTCTATAAGAACGGAATTACAACACTGGACGAGACAGAGGAGAGCTCGCGTTACATGGGCCGGATCCCAAGGGTACGCTAGAAGCTTGGCGGCGACAATTCTTGTAAAATTCATTCTCCTTCAAGAACTCGATGACTTAAGGCTTGCAGCGTTCATCATAATAGTACACTTTTGCTTACAACGACTTTTGGAAGTCAGAAAAATTTCTGCGCCGAAAGTCTGCTGATAGCCTAGCATCAAAGATTTCATACATACAAATATCATATTTCTGGTACTAGATCAAAGGTAGGCGATTTGTTTTACAGAACGTTCAGAGAATGGAGTTGCTAGCATGTTATAATGAAAAATGGGTAACGTTTCAAATCATGTATACTGTACTCGTAGCTGATATAATCCGAATCAACCAGCGATGAAAACTTTTTGTTTCTCTAAAGTGTTAAAACTTTATTCGCGTTTCAAGGAGGTGAGAAAAATTTTCGAAATGATAATCATGTACCGGGTGACCCAGCGAAGTGTAGATAAATAGAAGTTAGGTTTTCTCAGTTATATGAAGGCCTATCAAAACAATAATTTCATGGATCAAATGAAAGATAAATGCATTGCTTTTAATAACATCCAAGATATTATTCAACATATCATCCTCTCTCCTTGATAACCTGGCGGAGACGAGGGATCACCTGATCACACGTGACACGCACACTTTCGGCGTCAATTTCTGCTCAAGATTTGGTCAGTTTTTGCTTCAGAATCTCCACACCTGTGTGAGTTACAGCGCAGGACTTCTGCTCCCACCAAAGTTCATTAGACGTAATCAGGAGATGATGGAGGCCATCGTTCCTTGGGCCAAAACGACTTGAAATTGTCTTTGCACCAGTCCTGGACCAATATGGTTGTGTGAGAGGTTGCTCCATCTTGATGAAGTGTAATTCCTTCATTTTCAGTGACTTACCTCACTCAAGGAACAACTTCGTTCTATAACATCTTCAGATAGACATGTTGGTTGATTTTGACACCAGCCTCGATGAAAATCAAAGGGGTTTTGAAACATGTGGACCCCAATTGAAAATTCAAGTCGTATCGCCGATGGAACAGCGTTGGCAATAAAGTTATCTTTTGGTTGGAATACGCGCGGTTTAGAGGTTAAATGTCCACGTTATCGGATACAAAATCGCCCGC